>VZTJ01002448.1:979525-1013960 GCA_013397795.1 Orthonyx spaldingii | reverse complement strand
GGGGAAGGACACGACAACCAGGCTATATACCCTCATCAAGTAATATCAACTATTTAAAAGGAATCAACACGTGAAATTCAAGAAACATCATCTACTGTTGAAAATGATCCTTGTTGCATTTCACATGGCATATTTACTTTTTCGTAGCTTAGGTCATCTGTACCCAATTAGGCAACCTGTACCTAAATGGCAAATTAAAGGCATAGAGTGCATCTGAAAACAAACAAACCAACCCAACAAAACCACATGGCAATAAATGCTGCAGATATTTCCTGTACAAGAAAAAAACCCCAAAACAGGATTTGTAAATCAAATATGAAAACAAGTGCTGTTACAAACTTTAAAAACTAGTAGAAGGCCACAGCCCTCAAACATCTGCAAACTGTACAATCAATTTTAATACATGTGCAGAGCTCAGTCGTAAGCAGGCAGTAGTCATGATCTGCTGTACATCATGGCTAAAGAGGACAATGGTGACACACTAAAGAAAAGGATCCATATGTGTCTGTGACCAACTGTACAGTAAAAATTAGGCAAGAAGTTTCTTTGTTCTATTCAAATGAGGAAACATCATACAAAACCCAGCAGAATAAGAATTAATAGGTTTTCACTGTACTTTTCAGAATTTATCTAGAAATACAGTCTCGCAGACATCTGCAATTTTACTTTTCAAAAAGGTTCATCACATATCCTTTACCTTTCCAGATCACCACTAAAACCACTTTTCCAGCAGAACTCAACTCTAAAAAATATGCTGAAAAGGAAAATAAGCATAAAGATTTTGTTTCGCTCTGTTCAAGTCTTGTACTCATCTTGAGCTGAGCATGAACTTCAGCTATAGAGTGTATTTTTAGTCTGACATTGTCCAACACCAAGCTGCCAGCCAACTGACTGGGTCACCAGTCACTACCATGTGGTCCATGTAAAAATGCATGCAGACTGTCATTCACTGCTCTTGAATAGAGGTGATTAAAAAATCAACATGAAAAAGGCAGAAGGACATTTCTATTTACAAGGGAGATAAAAGCTTATAACTGTAACTATCAGTCAAGAGTTTCAGCACCACAAATTTAGCAGAGTATTATTTTAGGGGATTGAAGTTATTGCCTAAATCTCACTCATTGGAGTATTCTCACATTCAGAGTATGTTTGAAGGCTTGTGATGGATCTTAAGACAGGTGAAGCTTTGACATCTGAATGCAGTAATGAATGGCCAAATTCCAGGCTGAGAATGTTAAGTGAATGCCGTAATACTCTGCTTTCTTAATGCCATTTCATACATGGATAACAACTTCAGTTTCCATTTAGAGACTGAGGCATTTTAATTTTTTTTTCCGCTTGTTTATGAAGGAACTTTCTATGTTCAGATTTTGCCTCATCAGCTGTAGATTTAACAGAAGTCCAACCAGGTTTGGTCTTGCCCATGACTACAAGATCTGGTTAACGTAACATTTTCCAGAAAAATTATTCAAGACCAAATCATGCTAATGTGAAGCTGTAAGGAATATGCTCAAGTTCAGTGCTTACACAATAAACTTTTACATAGCTGAGGCCCAAGGAAGAGGAAAGGTAAAAGAGAAGGGTGAAAGTGTCGGCTACAGAAATATATAAGCTGGACAGATAAACAAGTAAACAGTATTTTCACTAAATACTAGTGAGACTGGTGCAGAACAGAAAGGCAGATCACCTGGAGAGTCAGGTAGGCTGCCCAAGGCAGAGGGACAACCTGGCCACGGCAAAAAGCCAAACATGACTTTCAAACTGTTCCACTGCCCAGGATAGATTTGGTTTCTGAGAGGATCCTCTGAAAACAAACTTGGCTGTCCTTCACATGTTTGTCTCACCTGGGGTACTGAAAATACCTTTGCCGTTCTACAGCCCCTTCTTGCCTTGGTATGCTTGACTGGCACAGGGAACTCACCAGATAAACACCAGCACTACATTTCTTGCTGGAATTTTACGAATTCTATACATGCATATATTTCTTCAAATAAAAAATGTTAGAAACCCTGGTTTTGAATTGAAACTTAAGCTTTGCATGAATTTGTATGGCTACAGCATACTAAGAAGGTGCATCCATGTATTCTGGTAGGTAGTATATACTTGCAGCAAGGAGGGATTTCACAAACACTTGGATTTTCCTATTGTGTGTTTTGAGATATGTGGTGTTAGCCATCACACAATTTCTGAGCTTTCCCTGTGTAGACATACACATTTTCATTTGCAAGTGTACTTATGACAGTGCCAAAATCCTGTTCTACATTGCCTTTTGGAGATTCAGCTCAAGCTACACACTAAGCACACCTCTTCATCTTCACTTTTTGTTTCAAAAATAACCATGAGTCCCTGCCATCAGCAGTTTGTCTGCTTACTGTAACATGGCCATGCACAAATGTAAATTC
Source organism: Orthonyx spaldingii (assembly GCA_013397795.1). Lineage (NCBI taxonomy): Eukaryota > Metazoa > Chordata > Aves > Passeriformes > Orthonychidae > Orthonyx > Orthonyx spaldingii. Next base: position 1,011,558 of record VZTJ01002448.1, on the reverse strand, counting down.
AAAGCTGTAGTTTTTTCAAGACTTACAAACATACCAGAAATCCTTGACATCTGCAATCATGAGAGAGAGTACACCAAGACAGTACCTCCCTGGGTGCTGTATTGTTAAAAATGTGCTCTGTACAGTAGATGCAGGAATGTTTTTATGATGAATCTGAAGTTTTACAACTATAAAACAGCTGGCTTACAAGCCTATAGTAATTCAGGATAAAAACCTCATACTTCCAAAACAAATCAAGGACATTATGTTGCAGATTTCCCAAAGACTTTAGCTTTTTACTTGCCATTTCCTAACACGATTTTTTGTATAATAATGTATTTGCTTGACCTTAAACAAAAGTTTACTTCCAAACACCCAATGCCATTTACAAAAGCTGTTGGCTACTTCAAAAGTTCCTTTGTTACAAAAATGGTAAGTTTATATGTAATGAAGTATGCCGGTTTATCATTCTACCATAATAGGAATCACATCCCACCTACAGGGTCGGACCTCTGAATGTTTAACTCGATCTATTCTGTGGTGAAGATTCATCGCTACAGCGTATGACGCAATATAAACACAAGGCTGACGTCGTATGACTGCGAGACAGAGGCACACACCAGGAGCAAGAGTGTACTGGCACTTACACAATTCTTACTGCAACTGGGTAGACAGAAGTATGATTCTGAACCATGAACGCTGAGGCAAAGTTCTGTAAGTTGTTGCTACACGGTTCTTTTACATAATATTGCATCATTTAAAGTCCAGCTTAAAATATGGTCCCCAGTAACAGTTTGATCATTCCAGTTCAAGAAGGCCCTTGTTCACACTTCTTATTTGAACAAGAAGTTAATGACAAGCTGTAGCAGAACCATGAGTGAAATGAAGACATAGTGCTTAAACTGCAAGGAATGGTAGTCCCAGGGTGATGAATTAGAAATGACTCTATTTCGTAGCGCCGTGATCTCCCTGTAAGATAGAAAACAATATCCTGTAAATTACAAACTAGACAATTTGACATTTTCTACAATGTTAGGGCTTCCCACAGAAGGCAGCTTTAGAGGAAAACTATGAAACATGAATGAGCAACCAACATTTGAGAAGAATAAAGATACATACCAGCCTCTCAGGAAAAAAAAATAAGCTATGAAATTACTATTCTCTAAACCATTTTAAAGCATTTTAATTAGTATTACCTCTTAATGTCTTCCTGCGTTTCCTTTATAGACTCAATGGCACTATGCAGTTCACCAAGGTCTGCCCCTTTTTTCCTTATTCTTGTATTATGCTTCAGAAGTTGTGCTAGAAGAATACAAAAGCCAGATGTAATTGACTGAAGTGACTGCTGCCACAAAAGGAATGAAGTATGAATGACAAACTAAACCAGTTGTAAAAATGAGAAAGTTTTCTAACTAGCTTCTATTGAAAACTTTATTTCAGAGTCACCTATAGCACAAAAGGACAGCAACTTAAGTGTTTGAAATATCTTCTAAATACTCACCATATTATTTGGTTTCTGCAAGCATTATCAACAACAAAAATGTACCCTCTAGTCACATACTAATCTACAAATTAAAACAATCCTTTAAGAAGGAAAAGAGTTTATGAACACCATTCTTTTTCCCTAGGTATTAAATATGTGCAGCACTTAAGCCTACCTACACTGCATTTAAAAAGACAGGAAAACTTGCAAACATGAGCTCCTTTTGTTTTCCAGGACATGCCTGTTGGATAGAACTAAAGCATAATAAAAACATTCAGATAAGAAGAGTATGCGTGACACTGAACTCTTTAGTTGTCAAATAAATTTATTATTTCTGTATGTAAATGTATCTTTTCATACCTTCACTCCCAGAGGAATCCTGGTTATCAGGCTCTGGGGATGAGAAACCACACTCTCCTTTCTTCTGACTGGCTGGTTTTCGTTTGATTTTTGGAACAGTAACCTAAAATTGATAAATTTGTGTGTTATTTGCAGAGAACCAGAACTGTAGCAAAGCAGCACATTCCAACAGTGACAGTTAAAAGCACAATATCTAATAGAAGTTCAAGTTAAAAGTTTTGATGTATTAGCAGTTTGAATTTTGTGCATCTTCCCATTTAAGGGAAAATACACATTAAATTGCTGAGCTCAAGTTTGCATATTTCACATTCCTATCCAATCAAGTAATCTTTACTGCTTAGGATGCAACAGAGAAGTGAAAGACATTGTATGGACTGCGTAAACAACACTTTTGTAGGATAACAGCATTTCCCATCAATCCCAATGCTCTGATGATCTTTATTCACATAATGCATAATATGTACAAGTTCCTGGATCTGGCATGTGCTGTCAGAACTGGAACATACCATTGGTGTCCGATGTCGAACTTTTGTTTGGATTGTGCCATCTTTTTCAAACTGGATCATATCATTCAAAGGGTCCCATGGTCTGGTACTAAACAAAGAGAATATTATTAACACTACAGCAATTTAAATAACAAATATTTCATTGCTCAGAAAGTACTCAATATGAAGAGGCTGAAACTCTCCCTACATAGAAATCAGACATGGCATCATGATCTTATCTTCTGCCTATGGTCCAGTTTTAACCTGAAGGGCCAACAGAGACAAAAAATGAACTTCATGTCCAGATGAAACTCCCAGCCAGTTGGTAAGACTACAAACTATTCTATTAATCAACAACACCATTATGAATTTTTTTGCCAATCATAGGTATTTGCAAACATGGAGAGATTTCCTGCTTCAGATACAGTTATTATTTTAGAACTACAGGAAAATTAAGGGAATTTAAAAGTATTTGGACTGCTTTTTGTTGAGCTTTTTTTTCACTTTTAAAAGATGCCTAGGAAGGAGAGTTTAAGAATCAGTTACCTCAAACCTGCTTTGATCCCAAAGTGGCTAATGGTAATCACGACTAGTTTCATGAGACACTAATGAGCTGTGCACAGTTTTCTTGTTCTGATTTTTTAAGAGTGGTTTTTCAATTACAGCCTGATACAGAATTTTTAAAAGAAAACACAACAGCATAAGAGACATAGCTCACTGGAGAACAACAAGCAGCCAAAGACAAAGACCAACGTCCCCACTGACCACAGACTTCTCAGGAATAAACTGCAAGTGAGCTGCAGGAGGGAAGTTCTGATGCACAGCTTTAGTGAGAGTAGATTAAGCATGGATTTCCTTTTGTGTCCTGTATGCCTTTTAAACAGTTGTAGCTGTTTCAGATGTTGTGAACAGACCTGCCCTTACATCTTAGCTTAACCTGACTTGAATTAAATGTCATCTGAGGTAACTGGGTTAAGAACCAGGCATTGCTCTCTTCTGTGTTTGTAATCCAGATGCCTAAATCCATAATCCAGATACCTTAACAAATGCTCCAGCTCACTGAACACATCTTTCACAGTAAGCATAGAAGACTGCTCTCTACATGGACCAGGTGGTCAGCCAGCGTTATGTGCTTAAAAGGAGAGAGAGGTTTCTTCCAGGGAATGCTGACAGTGCAGACTGCTTTTAGCACACAGCAAATTTCTGTGGCACATCCTTGAACCACAAGGCCTCAAGGACACCAGAAATAATGCAGATTAACAAGATAGGTCTTAGAGCTGCAGGGGACAGTCTAACAGATTTCAAGTACAGTTCTTTCCCTAAAGGTTTTACACAGGGTTCAAGAGCATGGGCAGTCAATTCAGCTGGACTGTTCACAACTCTTCCAACAGGAAGAGGCATCAACAGCACTAGAGGGTTCAAACCAAGAGAGGGTGTTTTACAGAGCATTTAATCTAGCTGGGAATTTCCCTGCTGCAGGATGTCTTCAGTGGTGAAAGTCTGCACAAATTTAATAGGAAACCCATGAAATTCATAGAAAATAAATTTACTGAGAGTTGCTGAATACACAGATTTCTTGTTTGGTTCCAGAAAACCTTCAAGTTGCAAATTTGCTGGAGACATGTAGAATACTCAGGATTCTTATACTCTTCCCTGTACAAACACTTAGGCGATGGCCTCAATATTGCCATTCATGTACAGAAAGGTAAAGGCCTCACAGCTGTGGGAATATACTTCCAGCATCCATGGCTTCAAAGCTACCTAACTGTGTGTATAATCTTTGGCTATTTTACTTTTACAATCCCTACAATACAGAAGCATGCTGGGTACTGAAAAAAAATTCAACAGGATGTGGGTGTTCTGTGAAAACCATCACTAGTAAAGGGCTCAGCTTCAAGCTGACTTTTGCAACATTGGTGAGGACACAGAATGCATCCCTCCAGCAGTCAGGGAGACAGCTACATCTTCATCCCCTGACCCAGAGCATCACACAGATTCACACACACTCCTGTGCAGGGCATATTTGACAGCCAGGCAGAGCCACCTGGTCCCAGCATTAACTACTGCTGTAAACCTGCTATTCTCAAGAGTTATTCTAATATGTAACAAATTGAATAGCTCAATCCAACTAAGTACAGACTTCTCCGATTTCCAGCTAGTATGACCATATGTACCATATTTTCCAGTTTGGGAAAATCTGTGTAGCTGTTCTGGTCAGTCTAGGAGGGAAAAAGGAAGGATAATGCACCCCAAAAAGCCATGCCCTAAAGAATCTAGAACATAGCACCGACACGTTCTACATAAATGAGCTCTATGTTTCAGTTCCTTTGCTACTGAAACCACAGGAAGAGGCTCAGCAGCATTACCAAGCACTCCAGGACTCACTCAGCATATTTGTAGTGCCATTCTCCTGTGACTGAATCCTGATCGAACAGCTTGCATGTCCACTCTTCACCCTTAAGTTTTCTCTCTTTGGCACTCTTTCTCTGAGCTTCTTCCAGAACGTATTTCTCCTGAGTAGCTTCTGTTTGGTCTTTATTATTTATTGCCCTTGTCACTTGTTGCCAAAGCCTGACAAATGAACAATACACAGTCACCAGAGTCACAATCTGATTGACAGAAATAATTGCAAACAATTTCCTCAATTACAGGCTAAGCAAATGGACCACCCTCCAAAGAGAATATGACCATTTTTTAATAGATGTTTTATCTACATTTCTATCAAGATTTCTATGATTGTAAGGTTTATAAATAATGATCTCATATTTAACAGCATTACTTTCTTGTAGCATCAAAGGCTAGTATCATCGAACACGGCAAAGTAATGACAATTTGCTTATAATTCAGAGAAGACTATGAGTTTTATTTTGGCAAAATAAATATATGGTTCTAAAGTGAACTTACTTCTCTGACTCAAAGTCATCTTGCTCTTCAAACTTCACAGTGTATCTAGGTAATCTACGCTGCTTCATTTCAGATGTTGGGTTCCAGAATGTCTCTGAAACACCTGTCTTCTTGTCACTAATAGTAACTTCACTGTCCTGTAACAGATATGATTGGTACCTTAATTGTAATTATCTCAAAGCGTGTCAAAATAACAAAAAAGCAAGGAATAAACCCATTTTTTTGTAATAAGAACTTATTTTCATTTGAATGCATGCAAGTTAAGAATAATTAGATACGCTAACTTTAAAATTCAATTTCTGCCCTCTCTGCTAGGTTCTAGCTTGGACCAGAGATGCAATGGAATCACTACCACACACAAAAACGAGGGATGCCATGTCACCTCACCAGAACAGAAACAACCTTAAATATTTCATGCTGGTGCCATATAGTACTAATGCATATACTAAAATATTTCGCAAGCTTCGTTGTGCAGCAACATTTCATTTTCTTCCTAAACTACTTAAACATGCACTTTTCCACCTTTTAACAGCTGCAAATAGAACAATGTTGATTCTATAATTCCTTGAATATTTTCTACAAAAGCAGTACTTTTTTAAAACATGAGTCTTTTTTATATTTAAGTGTTGTTTTCACCTGTCTCAACCATCAGCCAGAATTTATAAAGGAGTATCATTCCCTACTTACCCAGTGACCCTCTAAAATAGCCAGAACTTCTTTGCCAAGCTTAATTTTCCCTGATATTTGGTTAACACTGTCATTGTTACCCAAAAAAGGCTGCAAAACAAAAAGAAATGGTTTCATGTTTATTTTAATAATATATTTTTTTTGTTTATATGTTTAGTGTTAAGGAAAAATGTGGATTTATGAAATGTGCTGTAAATGGCCCTGATAGCTTTTAGTATTCTATCTTCTGCCTGATCCCCAAAAGAAGTCTAAAACCAGAGGAAGTAGTTTCTCCTTCTCTTCTTCTTTAAAAGGTTTGCTGAGTAAAAGTATTGTCTAAAAAAATGTGGAAAGAAAAAGAAGATAATGCAGAAAACAGTGAGACAACGATATCCCGAAGGACACAGACATTTGCTACACTAATTTCACGGCTTTGCCAAGGACCATTTGTTACTAGAGATTATCTTTTGTAGAAACAACAACAACGATTGCCAGGGATTTTCTTTGGCCTTTTGACAGGCTGCACATGGATCCTGTGGACTGACAAGGTAAATTGTCAGTTAACACAGCCTCCCAACTTTTATGTTTCCCCTATAATTTCAACAATACAGTTTCCCTCTCCACATGGACACTTCTTGAAAACTGTTTTTTCAGCTTTACATCAGCTTCTGCCTCAAACATGGTAAATGCATTTTTCAGAAGTGCAAGCCACCTAGAAGTAGTTTAGAAACCTTTGTTTAGCTTACGCAAGTGGACGTTATGTTCATTCTTCTTGTGCCCACTCACAGAGTTTACTAACCTTGAGTTTGAATTCAATTGTTGCGCTGTAGCCAGTTTTCTCACAGGTGATGTTGACTGTTCCTCCAAGCTCTAAGGTCATTGTGCCATAAAGAATTCCTGCAAGGGAGAAAAAAAACCAAAACACAAACCTCCAGCTAAAACAAATGTTTTGAACTGAACAAAACAAAACCCCTAAGTTGCTTGGGTACAATTGCTAGAGTAAACATGCTTGTGCAAGAGGAAAAATTGTATTTTCAGATGACCTTTCCTAATGATAATCATGACCTTTCTGCCAAATAAGATAACCCAAACAGAAACAAAAAGATCTAAGTGTATTACAGATAAGCAGGAAAAACAGTTTATGAAGACATATCTTTGGCAACATATACTGCTGGCTCTAGCAAGGATGATGTTTAGTCTTACTGGAGGAGGAGGGAAGCTTCTGAGGTTAAGACAAGAAAATAACCTATGACAAAGAGCAAAGAAAAACTTCACTCAAAAAGAAGCAGTATGTACAGTCAGGCCACAGGTGAAGACACTCATGGACAACCAATATACAACAACCCTGATCACTCCTTGAAGACTTTTGAGAGTACAAGGGTGACAGTGCTGAGTACACTTTCTTTCTCATGATTACTGTCTTTCCCCCTGCAATCCGGTGTTTGAAACGTTGAATATATTTTACATACACTGGATGCATGTGCAAATATGCCTTCCCTGCATATTCTTCTACCTTTCTACCTATCAGCTTTACTAGTAACACTAATTCTCCTTCTCCCTGTTTGACTTCAATGTATGTATATGGTATGTGCTTTAATTGTTAAGTATTACTTTTGTCATCAAAGCTACAAAAAAATACAACATAATATTAAAAACATTAAAAAACAATGGAAAGAGAAAAGTCTAAACTCATGTCAAATTACCTATTTCTGCTAATAGATCTTCATATATCTCAAAGGAAGAAAGTACTATATTTGGTCACTTTACAGTCAGGCTTCTGAAACAGAATTCTAGCTATTCTGAAAGGGAATTTTGGAGTATATGGATAGACAATACTAAATAAGTTACAGCTTAAAAATGAGCAATTCTGCAATCTATTTTGTGCTATTACTGACCTTCCAGAAAGCTTTACAAAGCACTGACCGGTTTCCCATAATGAAACTAAAGACAAATGTTCACGATTTACAATCAAATCACACTGTGGTGTAGATTCTGCATTGCCTTTGATATTTACAAGAGGAAAATATTGGAAAAGCTCAAAACTGCTCTAAAAAAAGGCTACTCAAGCAGTAAATGGATGTCATGTACTGACAGATAACTATATATATGCTCTTACTATTTCTTACCATTCATGAAAAAAAATCTTTTTCTGTGCCAAGAATTGAAACGTGGCTTAAACAACAGATGTATTTTTCTCCTGATAAAATTTGTGGAAGCCTAGAGCCATCAATGTTGCCAATGTTCAGAACACTCTTCTCAGATGACAGGCTTGAATCCAACACAGTACATTATTTAGAATAATGAACTATTTAGAATAACAAACTTCTTATCTCATAACTTTACCATATAGAGAATGAAAAAAAACCAGTACCTTTACAATGGGCATATGGCATTGTCATTACATAATCTTCTCCCCTATTGAGAAACGTCAGCCGTCCTTCTCCATCTAGTATGGCAGATAATGAATTCCCTGAAATTCAAAGACAGACTGTCACATTTCTCACCTTGCAAGACAACACTCAACATTCCCTAATAACTAAGCGGTACAATTAAGAACATCAGTATATTTAGCACTGCCATCTATCCTGTTTAGTGAAGCCTCTATAATACACAGTGTCTCCAATTAAAAATTAAAACATTCCAAAAATAGAAACTAAAATTCTGAAGACCGGTAGCAAAAACTTTGTAAGGAAAGGACAATACAACAACCAAAACACTGACTTTTCTAACAGCCTTCTTCCATCCGCCAAACACAGCTCACGTGCACCAATTTTACTTCCCTCAATAAACATACAACCAAAAAACCCCATTATTTACCATAGAATTTTGATTTGGCCAGAATGCTACCACTAAGGCAAAAACCATCCTTGCGGTTGCTAACATAGAAGGCAGATATTGGAGGATGATGTGATACCTGTTGGAAAAAAACATGTATTTGAGAAAAACAAAAACAAGAACAAGCAATATAGTAAACATAGTATAAAACTTGAGCTAATAATGACAATGCAAAATTCAGGCTGCACATATTAGAATGCAGGTAATACATGTGAAATTTGACTAAAATATTTAGAGATAAAGATCAAGCAATCACCTACTGCATTTCAAGAATTAAGCACTTGACTTGACATACCAGGAGAGGTTTTAGGATACTATTGGTACGTTTCAATACATTTTCTGAAACTACCATGGGATTTAACTAGCACAAATAAACAACACATTTATTTTTCTTAAAAATATTTGTTCCAGTTATTGCAGCTACCTGTTCCGCAATATAAAAAGTCTTGCTGTTTGTCCTTGGATGAATCCACATGCAGCGGAAAGTCTCTCCAAGTATAGGATTGTACGGCTTTTTTAGTCCCTAAAGAGAAATTGAATAGAAAGTAACCACACTATGCATGTACACAAGTCATAAAACATTTTATCAGTCTACCAGTGAAGATAAGACACACAGGAAAAAAATTATCATAATATATATGCTAAAGTACATGGTACTTGATTTCATTATTTGAATATTATGCTCAATTACTCTGCTCTTCATTCTAAGGAAATTATCATACACTCAGTAAATCCACTGAACTATTCTACACATAAGGACACACAGAATATAAGGGTTTGGGTTTTTTTTCCCAGAATTATTACAGAGCTTTTGTCTGAAGTTAGGTACTAAGTATTTTCTGTCAATACTATTTCCCAACAACATGACTATGAAGAGTATTTAGTGCGAAGTTAAATGAAGTGGTGGAAACATTAGTCCTCCAATTTCAGACTGTTATCACTGAAGAATGGTAAACATAGAACTGGCTCAACTTTATCAAAAATATTTAGTTCAACTTCTACTCCAAGGGACAAATGCAATTGAATATAGTCTATTTTAAGTATGGCTAAGGACCAAAAATTTCCATGATGTATTTGTGTAAGTAATGAAAACTTAACCTTGATTTTTAAAGAAATGCATAAAAATATAATTTAAAAGGAAAATCTTACACCAGCATATCCCTAAGCCCTCAAACTAGACACAGTGACTAAAGACAAAACAATATGTAAAAGTATACCTTTGGCTTTTTGTAGAATCCTGACAAATACCACTTCACTACTTTTTTCATGCGGTTGTAAGCATTCTCTTCAAGAGCAGCTCTGCAAAACAGAACACACAGATCAAATATCAGTATTGCATCATTTATAACATGCTATCAATTGTTGTGACATATCTTGAATCTATGAGCTGACTAAAACAGGTTTGTGATTTGCAGTACTGTAAAACTTTCAGCCTGATTTCACCAAATTTGAACTTTTCAAATAATTGTCTGAAAACCAAACAAATCAAGTCAAACAAAAGTGTCAGAAATGGTATTTCCATATTTGAGTCTGTTCTTTGTAACATTAAGTTCTGTCCCACCCCCACTCAACTTCTTCCATTTATAGGTTACTACTTTAGTAACTTTTTACTACCAGCCTGCTTACATGCAGAGCTCTGAGCTGAATAATATTTCAATTTACAGTCTTTAATTTATTAAATTGAGCAGGCAACTATACATCTGGACAGAACACTGTATTAAAAAAATTAACTAGTACTGGTTTCTCATTTTAAATATGCTTCTTTGAAAAAGCTAAACTAATTTTCAGAAGTCTTTCAGCCAGTGTTCAGAAGTTAAACCAGAAATGCCTGCAACATGACTGCTATTAAATTACTAAGAGGGGCCAGACTTCAAGATGTACCATATGAGCTTTCAAGGCAGTTAACTTTCAGAAAATGACATATCTGTCACCCTATTTTAATTTCAAAAATGAAAATAATGAAAACCAGAGACAGGATTGACTTACTCAGACAGGAAGTCTGCATGGTAGTAGTAATCAGACAGCTTGTCCAGGAAAGAGCGAGGTTCCAAAATAAATGTAGGCAGTACAACCTTGGACAAGTCCATTCCTGGTCGGACTTGCTTCAGTAGTGTCCAGATCAAACTTTTGTTTTCTTCTGACACTTCTTCTGTCTGAGCAGCCTCCCCTGCCTAGGATCAACCAAAAAACTGCTTACAAAAAGGAGAAAGGAAACAATCCTCCAGAAGACAGGTCAACATATTCTAAGGCTGCAGTGAGAATGGAAAATGGATACTTAAAAATAAAACCCTTAGAGATGCTGAAGCAACTACAGACGTAAGATCAAGTTTCTACAAATACACTGATGATACATCTCTGATGAAGCATGACAGATATACTATCCAGCATTAAAAACTGCATTTGTTTTCATCATCCCTAGATTGGAAAAATTTGTGGTAGAATGCTGTTCAGAAATCCTCCCTTAGTCCTTTCCTAGGCATCAAGTACATTACTCTCTCCTCAAATGCAGGACTTATACACCAAAGGGCCATTCATTCTACCAGCTTTTCCCAGCCATGAAAGCTGAGATATTTATGTTTTTCACTGCCTTGATTAGTCAGCAGCATCAGTGGTTTTCCTTAAAAAAATACACAACTTAGGGGTAACTGAGCAAAACGAGCAGCCACACTCCAATATGCTCCTTTCTGTCCAAGAAGAGGGGAGATATTATCCCTTACACTTTCTGAAATCAAGAGCAATGGTTGTAGGAAAAGCAAGGAAAGGCATCCCTTTTTCCAGAACAGTTCTAAAATGCATACTCAAAAATTTGTCACTTAAAACTCCTCAGCTTTTCCTAAAATACTGCTTTGTCTATACAGGGTACTAGAAACCACTAAAGCATAAGGTATTCAAGTTCCATGATTATGAAAAAAAAAATCTCATAATAATTTCTCTTAAAGAGAAAGGGCAGATTTGTGAAAAAGCTTGTTTCGATTTCTGTTAATAAGTTGTTTGGTTTACAAATCCCTGCCATATTTGCCTGTGTAGGCAAACACATAAAACAACCTGCAGAGGTGAAATAGCAGCTCCGGGGCATAATTAGAATGTGAGGTGACATCCAAAACACAGCAAGCCTTCCACTAAATTCTGCAAACTCTACAACTGCTTGTCTCTTACAGGAGAAAAAAGAAATGTCAGGTTGCATTCAAACCTTCAACTTGAAGATTTTTACTTGATGAAAAAACGAGGACTACGTTAATAAAACCCACATAGAAGCAATAACAAAAGAACAAGTAGTCATGATGAAATTCTGCTGCAGGTGGCCCTCTCTGTATCTTCTGTCTGAGCAATATTCCAGGTACTTTCATTATGTCTGTTAAAATCTCATACATTAGCACAAGAGTGGCAAAGCAGAGCAGAATATGGGTGAACAGAACCTTTCTATACATTATTGCTGAAAATATGAAAGCCAATCCTGCAAGTCAGCTTTCAAGTGTAGTCTGACCCTTAAAATATCAGCTTACTATTTGGAGAAGCTGCTTGCTCAGTACATCAACAGCACTTTTACCTCCCCAAGTTCTTCATGACTCTGTTCTAAGTAAGTAGTTTCCTTGATATCAATTGGTTCTGGATCAACATAAGAATCATCCTGTCGCTCTGATGTGTCACTATCGCTTTCTTCACTTTTGCCCAATCCATCGTTATCAGATTCCTCGTGGTCATGGTCATTTTCCTTATCAGACTTGTCAGAGTACGTATCTTGATCTTTAAAGTGATGCCTTTCAATTTCACTCTCATTTAACCTATTAAAAAAAAAGTCTACATGAATCTTCAACTTTACACAATCATTTCATTGTTTTCAAACCAGAATCTTAATAAAATACACACCAAAACTGCCAGTATCAAGCCTGAGGTGGCAGCAGTGTCAAGCTAGCCTTGCTGGAAAAAAGTATATATAAAGGATATATACTCTTGTCACTGAACTGCCAAATGACACTGATGAGCCTAGGACATCAACCACCTCTCTAGGAAGCCTGTTCCAGTGTCTGATCATACTCTTGGTAAAAAAATGCTCCCTAATGTCCAGTCTAAACCTCTTTTGATGCAACTTTAAACCATTCCCATGCTTCCATACCAAGAGGAAGAGTTCATCACCCCCCTGTCCAGTTCCCTTCCTCAGAAAGCTGTAAGAGAGCTCTAAGTCTGCCCTCAACCTCCTTTTCTCAAAACTAGACAAACGGAAAGTTCTCAGTCCCTCCTCACAGGACATGCCTTCCAGCCCTTTAACAAGATTGGTTGCTCCTCCTCAGAACATAGTCAAGAACCTTCATAAACTCTTTAAATTTTGGGGCCCAGAACTGCACACATCCCTCAAGGCGAGGCCACACAAACGTTGAATACAGCAGCATAATCACCTCTCTTGACCAGCCAGTTAATGTTTGTTTGATACATCCCAGGATGGGCTTTGCCCTCTTGGCTGCCAGGGCTCACAGCTGATCCCTGTTAATCCCCCTGTCAGCCAGCACCCCCCGACCCCTTTCCACTGCCCCTCATCCAGCCCTGCACCCGCTTCCACCCGACGGTCACCATGCGCCACCGCGAGGGCAGGGCTGCTCCCCAGCCACTTCTCTCCCAATTTATTCTTGTGCCCAGCCTCACTCTGCTCTAGGTGCACAATCAGGCATTTGGACTTCTTTAATTCCCTGCCCAACTCTCCAGTCTATGCAGATCCCTCTGCAAGGCCTCACCCCTTGAGAGAGTCAGCAGCACCTCCCTGTTTCGTATTGTCAGCAAACTTCCTAAGAGTGCATTCAACTCCTATATCCAGATCACTGATAAAAACACTGAACAAACAGGCCCATGACTGAGCCCTGAGGGACATTGCTGGTGTCACCAGCCAGATGTAGCCCCACTGACCACATCCCTTTTAGTCCTGCCATTCACTCAGTTCTTCAACCAGCACATTGTGACCCTGCTCATCTCACAGCTGAATAATTTGTTGAGAATGATCCTGTGAGGGACAATACCAAAAGCCATACTAAAATCCAGAAAAACTACATCCACTGCCTTACCTTCATCCAGTAGGCAAGTGACCTTATCATAGAATGGTATCATATTAGCTAAACATGACTCCCCCCATGCCAACCGTGCCTGGTGATTTATTGTTCTTTAAATGTCTTTCAACAGAACACAGTATGATCATCTCCATAATTTTTCCATGTACTGAGGTTAGACTCACAGGTCTATAGGTTCCTGGGTCTTCCCTCAGGCCTTTCTTGTAAATCTGAATGCTATTGGTTAGTTTCCAGGCAGTGAGGACCTCCTCAGACTCCCCAGACCCTTGGCAGATAATTGAGAGGTATCCCACCAAAACATCCACTAGCTTCTCCACTACTGTGTGATGAATCCCATCAAACCACATGGACTTACAAACACTCAGCTGACACAACTGATGTCTTACAATCTCAGTGCCCACAAATGGAAAGTCACTGATCCTGCACTCATGGGCCTCCAACTCAAGGGGACCAGGCAGCCCAAGATCTACTAGTAGTATTAATGAGTGAGGCAAAAAAACCCCAAAAAGCATTGAACATGCCTGCTTTTTCTTCATCCCTGTTTTTCAGGTGACCATCTTCAACATGTATTGGTCCAAGGTTTTCCTTGGACCTTCTCTTGCTATTAACCTACTTAAAAAAGCTCTCTCTCAGCTGAAGCTAAAATTGCTTTCACCTTTCTTCTCCTTCTTCTGTCAACCCAATTAAAGCTAGACCTGACAGTTTTGTTCCTGAGAAAGTTAAGCACACTGAATACCCTTAGAATATGCTATATCAAAAGAGCTACTTAATTAAAGCATTAGTCTTAATTAGTCTTAACAGCTGTAGCTAATTGCTGTGATTGTAATCTGGGCCTGCAGTTGATATTAAACTACTATTCCAGACTACAAATCTCCAGCTGAATTGTATACAGCAGTCATATTGTTTCTATTAGATAAAAGAAGGACTAAAACTGCAGCTGAGCCAAGCTCAGTCATCTTAATAGGGTTGCAGGGGGCAAGAATTTGCCTTTTTTGTGCTTTTCTCAGACCATGTATATATTGCACAAAAAGAATTGCATTCCTCCCAGGTCTGTCTCTGGGAGAGCATACTCTTAACAGCAACACAAAATTCCTGCCCACCCACCCAGAAAGAAGAAATGGACAGCTAAATCTTCATCAGGAATGATGGTATTTAATGAGTGACCTCTCCTGGTTCTTATGTCAACTCATGAACCCTTTAATTTTTCTCTCCCTACGCAGCTGCACAGGGTAGTGAGAGAGAGGCTTTGGTGGGTGCCTGGCATCCAGCCACAGGCAACCCACTACAACCAGTCATTCACTACACTTAACAATCTATTTCCACAGAAGCTTATGCTCATGAAAACCTGGCTGAAAGTATTTATTGAAATAATCAGGGAGTAACTCAAGGGCACTCAGACAGTAGATACCATATGATATCAGACAATTTTAACTTTTATGCATTTAATCATAAGGTGACTGAATTATTATTCACCCATCTGATGATTCATGCTGAAACCACTTAAATAAAGGATTATTCATTTCTTTAACTAAAGAACAGCAACTTAAATTCACATCTACCAACTTCTGTCACATGTACTAAGCTTCTCATTTTCCGCTGAAGCTCACAAGAGACACTGACTTAAAATTTTAGTTTTTTCTACTTTGAACAGTTTAACTGAGTACTTAAACTTACTGATGTGATACTCCAAGTCCCTTGAGCTCTGGATCCACTTTGCTTAAAAAAAGACTTTTTTCATTTTACGTGCAGGGTACAAACAGTGCAATAAGGCATATAAAGAAAACTCAGGAGCAAAATAAACTGCAGCCTTAGTCTTCCTGAGGAGAAATTATCACTACAAGGTTCTGCCAAAAAGCAATCAAGTTCAGTAATTAATTCACTTACGGTAAGTTTTCTCCACTGTGCAAGTTGTTAGCACGAAGCAGACCATAGAAAGAGACATGAGTACTGTCTGCTGAGGAGTTCAAATCGTGTTCTTTACCTTCCCTAATCATTGTACGTTTAAGCAGACTTGAACATTTCAGTGCCAGCTCCAAAGCATCCATCCAACACCTGCCTAAAGACAAATTTAGTATTAGACTAAAAGTTAAGGATTTAACAGAACTAAACCACTTCTGTTTCCTAACTGGGAAAATTAGTCCTTTGGGCCTGCTTACACTGCCTTTGAAGACACACTTCAGCGTTGTCCCATGTTACATGCATTGGATTTTATGATCTGCTGGGGACATAAAAACAACTCACAACTACTCAGCTTCAGTACAAGGGATGCTTAAGCATAGAACCAGCAAGGTAAATCATGATTTTGTTAGAGCATATGCCAGCATTACTTCCTTAATGCAAGTCTGGAGGCATTCCACAATCAGGGCCTGGGTGGAACCAAAGTTGCCTGCAGCCCTGCTCTAGTTCTGAAGACTAAATAACTGCATCATTTGGCAAAATTTGCCCAAGTAATATGATAATAGTGTGGAAAAAGAGCTATAATGATAACATATAAATAACATTTCAAAAGATAAAATGCAGATATTCTAATTTTCTTTGGCAAAAAGTAACTAAACAAATTTGTGAATTCTTTCCACTTCTTACTTCTTCTTTCCCATGTATCTAATTCATTTCTCAATACGGAAGGCAAACGGAGTCCTACTTTTTAAGTCAGTAGGTGCATGCTTAATTAACCAGTAGATGAAAAGCACCTGCTAGAAAGGCTACACAAGACTCTTAAATTTTTTTTCACATCGTAACTTTAGAAGGTAGTTGTACTGATCACCACCTTCCCGGGGAAGGGTGTTACAAAACTACATTTTGAAGGAATTTTTACTACTAGAACTCTGTGCAACTGCTGCACTTAACACAGAAATGCTTTAATAAGAATACATCCATATTAGCACTTTACAAAGGCACTAGCTTGATATTTAGACATACATTAATATAGCTAAATCACAGATAACCCTTACCCCCTCCTCTACCCAGTCAACAAAAGGCAACTGCAAGGAGCTGAATAATGTTTTCTTCAGGTCCACCTTCTCCTTTAATAACCATGAAAAAGTACTGGTGCCAACATAACTGAATGCTTTAAATTAAGGGAGAACCTTAACATGAATTAAATTGCAATTAAAGTGCTGTAACAAACATGGTAAGACAACTGAAAACATCTTTTCTTGTAACTAACTGTTGTCACTGCTGAAAATCAGTGAAGTCTCCATTTACCATCTGATTCTGAAGCGGCTCGGATGATCAAGTAACTGCTGGGCAATGGCAGAGTTATAGCACCAACTGCTTCACCTTTAGGACCCTTGAAATACACAAAACAAGAAATGGCATCAGATATTTCAATTCAATTTTACAGTTTATCATTCAACGTAGTAAGAAGCTGACACACTGCAGGGCTATTTACTGTCACTCAGCAACATCTAATGAAGACTTGAATGGAAGATGGACAGCCCTCTTTCATTATATTTCTTCTTCAAAGACTTCATTCTAAGTATAGGACCCAATTCAAGCCCACTTTTAATAAGAATGGTCTTTGGGATTCAAAAAAAAAAGTAGTTTGGTTGGAGTTTTTTGGTTTTGGTTTGGGTGGGTTTTTTTGGTTGGTATTTTTTTTTTTTTGTTTGGTTTGGATTTTTGGTGTGTAAATCAAACTTAGCCAAAGTTTTATTTTCACTATGAAGTTCTTCACACTTCACATTTAAAAAAAAAAAATCCAAAAGACCTTTCCATTTCTGTTAACCTTCATTTTGGAATAAAATCTTAGATAACCATTTTCAAGTCCCTTCCAAAAAAAGTGTACCTATGGTAACTTTACGACAATTGATAGGCAAAGGTGTTAAACATACTGGAAGCTATCGCTGAAAGCTGGGTTAAGCCTGCCTAACTGATGAGTTAACACACTTTGATCTTTACTGATTTCCCCCGGAGAAGCCTAATGGAAAGCCAGTATAAGGCTTAGAAGAGGGAATTGGAAAGCCAGCAGTTTTGAGCAAAAGCAGATAATGGCAGATAATTTTAGAAGCAAGCAAATGAAACAGCCAGAACGTTTCTGAGGGCGAGACGCAGGTAAAGGAGTAGTCTTGGTGGCACTTAAATACCAATACAGACAAGCTAGTGCTGGTGTAAATGATGTTCAGAAACTCACGAAGAGTCAGTATAGAGTAACAGCAGCTGGGTGTTAGAAACAAGACTCCAAACCTCAGTATCCCTCTGAGAGGGTAGAAAGGTGTGCCTACAAACAGTCTTTAGTGAAGCACCAACACTGGGATTAGGAGTTAGCGGGTATCAAAAACCAGGAGGGACAACCCCAATGCACGACCACTCCTTGCCCCAAGGGTGGGAAGGCAGGGAAGAAGCCCAGTGTCACCAGAGGAGGAGAGAGAACCATGACACCACACCAGGCGGGGGTGGGAGAGGTGCTGGGGTGCTGCCTGGAGGGGACCACAGCACCATGGGTGCACCAGCACCGTGCAAAGGCCTCAGCCATCAGAAGTCCTTGAAACTCTTGGATCACATGACACAGACTAAGAGCAGACTTCTGCTCGTAAGATGTGCCCTTTGGGTTTATACTGGGGGCACTTTAGGGTACGCTACTTACTCTGTACCAAACAACTACAATTTAGAGATGCAGTGTGGTTTTGCTTTTTCTTATGCAAGGAAGTTACACTCCCTAAGTGTTTTAACAATAGATTGATTAAAACCAAGTGAGCAATTTTTAGCAAAAATTTAAGTAAGTTGACTCATGTTATATAACTGCTCATGGATCTTGATTTCCTCTAATTGGTTACTGTTCCAATGGCACTGGATACTTTTCTTTGGTATCACCCATTATGGTTTCAAAACCAATTTCCAGCAGGTAGTGAGTGATCTGTACAAGAGGCACATTAGTTTCTGTTTGCTGTGACTTTATTTGGATTGTCTCTGTTCCTAATGGAATGATGCTACAACTACTCCCAGACAATGGTCAAGTTAAAAATTCCATTAGATTAAAAAAATGTTGATGTTTACTTCTTATAGAATATTCATGCCAATAAACTCAAATGCCATGATCATTCTTCCAAATATAACAATGAAAACTGATAAGCAGCCACGTCCGACTAAATTTACTCAGCAAAAATTATTTGCATTAACTTTTCTGGTTATTAACTTCAGAAAACTGAAATGGCATCAGGACCAGGCACACAAGGAAAAAAAAACAAGGTACAGTGCATCAGCTACCTCAGAGTGCAGGAGGAACATAAAAGACCACAGCAACAGGCTTAAGGGAGCATGTGAAGTGACTGGCCACAAAGTACTGCAGAAGAAAATTTGCAGTCTGCCAGAAAGACACACTATGGCAAGTGTGCTCAAGTGACAAAACGTCCTGCAGTACTTATACCTCTACACATGTTCTTTGCAATGCTATCTTTCTGCACTGACTGCAAACAAGGCTTATTTTGCCTTGGACTTGAGGCTCTTGCTGGTGAATCTACTCTAGATCAGTCAATTGCTATTACACTTCTCCAAGTTTGCCTCATCATAAGAAATCTAACTAGGACATTATGACTGACTAGGTAAACAAGGCAGAAAAGGGTTTCAAACTTCAAGGCCTTTCATCTAACATAATCCAGTAATTCTCAACTGCAAATAGCCATACCAAAATGAACAAACACCACTCCAGCTCTCAGCACATTTAGAATGGACAATATCAACTTGTTCAGGTTCAAAATTTGACCTACCTTTAAAAAGTAAAAATCTGGTAGGGCATGTCCTCTAAATTCTAAATATCTAGTTAAAAAACCAAACAAATCCATTTCTCATTGCCAAGCAATATAGAAATATAAGACTGATTTGTGATCTTCTGCAGACAGGCCACCACTTTGCAATGTATGTATACATATCATAAATAAAGCACATTAACACCAAACACTCTAACTTTGGAAAAGAACATGGAGTTTGTGCTCTGCAAATGGGAGATCACTGACTACTGAAAAGTCTGCCTAAGCAATAATAAAATAAAATAATTGAAAAGAAACTACAAGTGATTTGATCTAAGTTTGGTAAATTTAGATAACACTGACAAATGATCACAATCCAAAATGACCACAAGCGTCAGGAATTACACTGACTGACTTGCCTAAGAAAAGGATGACAAATTTAACACAGCATATTCTAAAGATGTGACAGTACATCTATATCAATTTAAGATTTAGAAGACAGCAACTAACTGTGAGATTGTAAGATGTATACTGCAGAGGGTATAATTAATTATAACAAGGGTCCTAACATTGTACAGTAATTTCATCTAAAGCAAGATGTTATTTCAGAATGAAAATATGTTCACTTGTGCTGTGCTTCCACATCCCCTCTCCATGTGTAAACACAAAACAAGGACTAAAATAGTTTCTCAGATTATAAACAATGAGTAAGAGCAAGCATTAAAGATCCATACAAGATACTGAAATAAACCTTTGCTCTGCAGAATGCACTGTGCTTTTCAACACAGGTAAGAGTTGCTCACAATATTATGCCATGTATGACAAGGCAAACAGACATCAGACTGAATGAAAACATTTATCTTCCTAACATCATGGCAAAAAGGAACAGACTTGGCTAACACGTTGCAATATAAGCTCTTATTGCACAAGCAAATAGTCCGCATTTTTACTCTTACAAGCAAATTGAACTAAGGTGACATTTTATTACATGAATATAGAGTTGGACACCAAGAAATGTTTATAAAGAAACTCCTTCATTTTGGCAAATCTCACCTTAATTTCTCAGATTTGACTGAGGTAAAATACAATGTTAAACACTCATTCCTTTAATTCATGTGATTGCCATTATGCCATTCATGTGATGGCATTAACCTTTTTAATGGCAACCATTTGCACACCACACTTCTGAAGCTCTTTAAGTACACAGAGCAGCATCAATCAAATACTTTTTCTGATAAACAGGACTAGATGCTGAGAGCTTATATTCAGAATAAACAAATCATTGAAGTTGAAACAGAAAACACAGTTGAGCTTTTCATTAGGGTTGTCTTTATTCATAGCTGATTAATGCTAGTCATCCCTTAAGAACCATGCATGCTACCACTAACCTTTGTAGCCCATATGGTCTGTTCCAAAGGATGAAAAAGTTTGAAACAAAAGCCATCTTTTTTAGAAGGCCTCTCGATGAGTTCACAAACGTTCAGGAGCACTGTTCCTACCCACTGGTCATTTTTGGGTGTTTTATAAAGAAGCAACACTCCTGGTTTCAGTACACACCACAGTTTGGTCCAGCTTTTCAAGGTACCACGAATCTAGAAGATAAATAGTTACAGTGCCCCTTTAATAAAATCAAAATTGAAATTCATTAGCTTTTATTTCAAAGTAAAGTTTATTACATCTTTCAAAAGTTTACCCAGGTTTATTAAGGTATATAAAGGTAAGCTTTCTCTTCTATCTTGATGAATACTCAATTCTACAAATGAGTATGCACACATCCAGACATGGGAAGTATGACAACTCATCTGAAAACTTAATGAATTTTCCTATCTGAAACATATTTTATCACTAGCATGAAGACAGGACAACCTTTGGAAACAAAGCTCCTCCAAAAACAGGTCAGACATCTGATAATAAAACCAAAATATTAACAAAATAACTTATATGTGTTTGAATTTCTTAGGTAAAACCTCTTACAACAGCTGTTAGCTTCAACCTTTATGTGAATTAAAAGAACCTTTCATTTCCCTGAATTTCCACATCTCGTTAGACTGCTTGCATCAATTCTGTCAACTCCGAGTTTTAATTGCTTCTTTGTCTGTAGAACTGAATGACAACTTGACCTCTGAGCAGTGTTTTGGCCTGTTTACATCGAGTTTTGCAAAATCTGGAGAAACCTTTTCCTGGCAAGTTATTTGTTTGAAGCAAACAATAAAAACAGGTTAAGAGATCCTTTTTCTTGCGCTATTAGTGCAGTACTACTGTGCTATTCCTATCCAAAGAATATATTTATAAATGTAAGGAACATGTAGAAATATATAAAGTGCACTAGTGTTGATAACATGGACTGCTATCTTTGAGATAGCAGTACCAGCTAGTTCTTAAGGGAGGAAAGGGAAATTACCAGAAATACACAAATGAATCTGCATTCAAATATCTGACTGAATAATTTTTGCTATCATTATGTATATAACAGAGTTTCACTTCAAAGCGTAAAATGAGAAGGATAAAATGAGAATTTCGAAGCCAACTCATCCCAAGCTGATGGCTATACACACAAGATGCATGTGACTAGGGTGACTGCAGTAAGTGGGAGCTAGGTTCCTCTATCAGTCCCCTAGGATTTGAGCACAGAGACCTTGGGATGCAATTAGTGGCTGCTGTGCCTGTAGAAAAACATTAACAGCAAGTAAAAGATTGAGCCTTTTCTATTCTGGCCAGAAAGCAGCAAGCAACTGCTGCTCCATCTTCAACTCAGGTTTCACACTTGGATTCTGACCTTCAACCAGTCAGCCATAACAATAACTGAGGGGTCCGTGATCGTGCTAAGTAATTCTTTTGTGGCTCTCTTCTTTTCTTCTCTGTAGTTTTTCTTTTGAACCTGTAAATAATAATAAAAATATTTACAGTGTCACAGCCATAAGCCAGTTATCGTCACAAAAAGCCATTGACCAATATAAGCTGAGGAAAAAACTGCTAAATTCTATTTGTGATACAGATACAGAAAAACAGCTTTAAAACAGAGTATTTGACTCCAAGGTGTGAACAATTACTTCACGAGCAGCTAAGATGTAGCCAATTTCAGATTCTTCTGCAATTTTCTTTTAAAACTGAGGACTTTGAAACTTCTGTTGGAATCAAAGGGGAGAAAAAACCAACCAAACCAACCCCATTCTCTCTTCCTTTCCTGGTGTAAAGTACAAAAACAAAACTGGACTAGGTTCCAATTTACAGGTACATTATCTGATCCGTGGCCTTTACCCACCAGTTATGTTCCCTCCCCAGGAGAAATTTGCAGCAATATATCTCTCTCATTTAAAGCCAAATAATTTTGTTTCTCCTGAAATGATATCTACCAAACAATGGAGTTTGGTCTTGCTACAATACAGGGGGAAGAAGGTAGTAGAAATGCATTCAAATTGTAATTTTGATAATTCTATTTGTCATTTCATTGCATGTAGATGTCCTGATGTCCCTGCCAGTCTGAATTAATCTATAATCGTCTGAGTTATTCTACAATATTGTGACATCTTAAAGACTGGATTATAGAAGCCATTATTTAAGTAAAAACAGTAAAATTTGAAGATACTCAACAGCACAACTTCTCACAATACTTAACTATTCTGTAAGTCTCATCATTATTTGGCATTTTTGTCTTCTCATTAAAGAATAAGGCAAAACTACGTGAATGCATTTACAGTCCATGAGGAGATACTAGGAAATTAATTCACCTTGAGAGATTCTTTTTTTGTAAGTTTGCTTGAAGATTGAGAGATGTCCTTCTCAGAGCCATTGAAAAGCTTGGATTCAGACTGGAATTCACAACACATATAATAAATAAATGGCAATGATACATACAAGAATATATTACTGATGCTGGCGCTTTAGAAAGTGTTGAAAGTGCAGTTATGTTTGTAAGGTTCCCATTTCCTCTCACTTGTCTACTGCTTCCACCTTTAAAAAAAACCCAAACAAACCAACAAACCACAACTTGTAACATGAGCTGTTCACCACCTATTCACGAAGTCTCTTTTCATAAGGGTTTTATGGGAAAGAAGTCAGAGATTCCTTCGGAGGCAGCTGACCTATACACAGTAAGTGTTAGTTCATGTAGACAGAGTATGCTTGAAGGCATTATTTTAGCAAAAATTTTTTTTGGGAGAATCCTGGTGTTTTAACACAGGAGTCATTCCCATGATATATGTATGAATCAGAATATAGAATCAGCTGTCTTCATCCACAACTTGACAGCTTCTCCAAATGAATTGCTACAGAGGCACTTACCCTGTGACTCATGCAGGAAAATACAGCCTCTTCAGTCTAGGATTCAGTGCTCTCTAAATCATCAGAGTAGAACTGCCCACTAATGGCACTCGTTCTGCTCCTTGCTCCCTAATTCCACGCTCTGATAACTTTGCAAGTCGTCTTCAAGAAGCTCACGGTGGCGTCAGGCAGGAACGAGACCCAGGTTTGTGCGTGACACCCACGTCTTGTTCATGCAGGACAACGAGCTGCCTCAGCACCACATGATTTCTCCCCCCGCCTCTCCCCCATGTCTTCTAAGGTTCAAAGTTTATTTCTAGGCATTTGTTGCCTACTAGTTGAAAGGGAACTCAAGCCACCAAATATTCACTTTGGGAACAGCACTCTTTAGGAAAAAACAAAGGGAAAAAGAAGAGTCTAAGAGAAGCTTATCATAGAGTTTTCATATCATTCCTATTGGAGGTCAGAGAACACTGAGTAGGTATCCACTATATACAAACTTCAGATAAATTACAGAGATGTATTTCTTTTTGCACTGAAACATAAGCCTGGTGGACCCAAACTTTCTGCATTGTCAAAAAAAAAAAAAATCAATGTAACATTCTAAACCGTATATTCAATTCAAATTCAAGGACATTTTATCAAAACTGACCCTCAAGATGCTCCACATTTCAAATCTCAAAATACACTGCAAAGTCTATTCACTGCATTTGTATTTTGGAATACTATAAAATGACAGTTAAAAAATATGCAAGCTTTGAGGAAAACTTACTGCAATAATAAAAAGAGTGCACTTGAGCATTCTCTTAACTCACAAGCTACTCAAACAAAAGAAACAAAACCTAAAGAGTCACAAGCTGTACAAAACAATTTAACCTGGATTCTACTTTACATCTTTAATTCAGAACTAAGACTTTACAGGAGTCTACTTAGCTACCGTAAAAAAGATATGTGCAATAACTGGCAAAAAGTAATTTCAGCTCAAAATTATTTTAATGATAAGTAAATGTTCTTTTACCTCTGTATCTGTCCTGGAAAAATGAAGGAAACCTCTTCATTTTGTAATAAAGGTATGTTCCTGACACTCAAAATTTAGCTTTGAGCTAAGTGCACAACTTGAAATTAAATTCCTCCCTCTAGAACTTAAAGGAAATACTGTACTTTAAATGTAATAACAGAAGAGGGGAAAAATGCTTATCACTGTCACATAAGAAGAGGTAATGAACTCATTATGCAAGCTATAATGGAGCAACTTAAGCAAAACATTCATAAATATTCTAGTTGCTCGCTAACAGAAAGCTAAGGCAATCTAAAGGTCATGCATGAAAAAGTCCCAAACCAGTAAGTTTCACAGGCTACAAAAACTCATTTTCTCATTGTCTCAGTTTTAAAGCTCACTTATATGACACTGACTAAAGGTCTACATTGACTGTTCAATGTTATGAGACAGGTCAGTGATCTGTGTATTTTTAAGCTGGTAACCTTCTCACTGTTATATCTACACAAAGTGGATGGGATAAAAAATTTAGAAGAAAACACTTCAAGAGAATCTGCTGTAACTTTCAGTAGGGTACATTCAGTACCAGATTCCAGGCAAGCCCCATTACTCTTTTCCAGTCTCCTTTAGGAAGAAGGGCTGCTATTTCACTTCCACTAATATAATCAAGCCCCACATGCAGTAATTTAAAAAAAAGAGTGAAGAAAATCATGTATTAGCAGAAGTAGGAATATTGGTCTCATCTTTGATAGAAAGACACAAAAAAAGTAACAACAAAGAACACAAAGACTTAAGATCCTGGAACAATAAGAACCAAGAAAAATAAATATAAGGGAGAGGAAAAAGGAATAGGATAGTCAAAGATAAATGATTCTTGAGAGTCTGGAATAAACCCAAGTCAAAAGAGATCATATTAACTTGATTTCCAAATCAAACTGATTTAGAGGTTTCTGGACCAACATAAATATTTTGATTGGAAGAAAGCTGGATGGTAAAGTATACTTTCTTGATATTCCTGACAAGTGAGGCTCTAGGATGCAGCAAAGCGAAAAGATAGAAAATTTTGTGATTCCAAGTCACGTGTAAGACACCAACAGTTTGACATGCTTAGCTACACACCACAAAACTGCAGCATCAGCTGCAGAAACTAAACTGCTTATCCCATTGCAATTTCAATGACACCATTTAAGCCAGGAAATGCTACTATAATCTTTAAGTCTCTTCATTTTCCTTCAGTACCTTTGTAATGTTTCTCTTTATGGCTCTGATATATTAAATATCATAGAAAAATTTTTGTCAAGACCTCGAGAGCAAACTGTATCTCTAAGGGGTGTGGCTGCCTGTGCCCAGGACAGAGTGCTGTGGGAACAGCTGTGCACAAAAGCAGCAAAAAGCAGGAACTTCCCCCTTTCCCCTGGGAGCCAGCTGTGCTCAAGATCAGGTTCTCACCTTCCAGAGCAACCTACATCTGCTGCACTCCAACAATCTGTTTAAATGTCTGTTACCACATTTACCTCTGTGAACAGACAGTGGACAGCCTAGCAGAAAATAGAAAACCACACAGCTGGGTAAGTTAGAGCCTTTAAACTCCATGGCAAGGCAATTTAACATCTATAGCAAGGCAATATCCCACTCCAAGACAACAGCAAGAAGACTCCATATTTAATTTTCACTACTTTGAACCACAGATTTTCATGTGATGTCATCCTGGGAACTATATTAAGAAATTCCCTTTAATCTTTATGTCATGCTGAATCTGAAG
Organism: Orthonyx spaldingii; assembly: GCA_013397795.1. Classification (NCBI taxonomy): domain Eukaryota; kingdom Metazoa; phylum Chordata; class Aves; order Passeriformes; family Orthonychidae; genus Orthonyx; species Orthonyx spaldingii. Next base: position 985,089 of record VZTJ01002448.1, on the reverse strand, counting down.
AGCAATCTTCAAGATTATCTACAACAAAAGTTAAATACATTTGCCTTTAATTAAAAATGCATAACTCCTTTACACACCAATATTTTTAAGCCAGGTTAGGAGGTTATTTTCCTTACCTTGCTTTTTGACATAGAATATGCCGCATCCTCTTTACTTTGTGACGCATCATCCTTCCCTCTGTCAAAACCTTAAAGAAAAAACAGCATTGTTGCAAATGATTTAAATTCATTAACAATTTACATGAGCTAGCCTTTGAAATAAATTTGCCAATGTGTTTATCATAAAAGAGTACAAGTAAAACAGATTTTCAAATAACATATACATACCAAGCTGTCTTACCAGTTGAAAACATACCAGCTACACAATATACACTCATTTAATATCCACTAAGAGGCAAGAACAGTCCACTGCATTTGCATAGTGCTGCACCTGATCCAATAACCTGATGAATTGTAAATATAATGTGCCAATTTTTGTCCTTTTATTTTCTCATTCTCCCCTACCTGCATACATGCAGGCATAGAGAAGAGTACTAAATACAGCCTTTTTTCATTTGTTCATTTCTGTAGCTAGATAATTGTTAAATACCACCTACACGAAAGCAAATCTGATGAAAATCACCAGTCAGGATTTTTTTGCAAGAAAATGGAAGAAGTTCCTCTCATTAGCCTCGAATTTATACTTTCAACTTGACACTGACAAAGCATAACTACAAGCCTTATATAAAGCAGTTGTTAAAATCCCACATTTTTCGTCTGTGACAAACCCCACACTTCCCCAGTATCCAAAAGGCAAAGTAAATCAGTGTATGTGTGGCAATGGAAAACAGGGACACAACTGGTATGGGTGCTGCCACACAGCTGCCATGTGGCACAGAACACATATTGAGAACCTGGCACCCTCTCGCAGAAAAATCGCCTACTCTGCTTATGAGACACAACATCTCACTCACTGATCCATCTTATTTGAAGAGGGTGGTGGCAGCATAAAGCTTTTATGAACAGGAATAAAAGAAATTGCACAATGCATTTACCCAAGTCAGCACGTCATCATTTACACACCCTCTGGAGAGAAGGCAGATGAAACCATGAAGTCATACATGGATTTCAGAACAGCCCAGGCAGCTGAGAAGCTGCGAAGCACGGGGTTGTCCGAGAGCTGTGCCCATGAGAGGGCACTGCACCAGCAGGACACGCTGCATCCATGGACACCACCAGTGCATTGGAGCATCCCTCTGGCCATGATCCCAACTTGGAAAGAGAAATCAGTATTCTGATCCCCAAAATGAGAAGACTTACCAGGGAAACTCCTCGATTTCACATTTTTCAGGGGAATGTGTGTATGTGCGGGGAAACTATGAGCTTTGAAAGAATTTTTAACTTTCTGTAGCAGTGTTGGGTAGTTTGTCCATTGTAGGAATTGGTTTTTTTTTAAATTATTATCTTTGCCCTTCCACAACTTATAATACCTAGAAACTCTAAGACAGAACTGATTCATTTGTAACAATTATACATCTTGGGAAGATTTATGGTGTTAAAGAGGCATTAGGTTGATCTCCAGGTTACATAAGAAATCTTGAGATTCCTCTTGATTTTGGTCTGGTAATCAGTCTTCTGGAGTTTTTTTCTCCCTTTATATTTATTACCTTGTGCAGATATTCTTTTTTAAGACCAGATTTTTAAAAATTACATACTGTCATACAATATCTCATTTTATGTTCACAGAAAGGAAGCCCTACATGCCTTTACAAACAACTTTTACATGTCTTCACAAAAGCCCCACCTGGGCACATTTAATTAAATCCTTCATTTTGAAATTCTTCCAACACACCTGCAATAGGTTTGTTCAGCTAATGAAAACCTATAACACAGAAGACCATTTGACAACAGGGAAGAAGTACTTTGACAGACAGATTATTTGTAGTACTAGGGAATACACAAAAAATCCAGACACCAGAAGCCACATTTCCTATATAATATCAAACGCAAAAGCACATTTTCTGCAGCACTATTTATCAGGCATGAAACAAAACAAAGGTTGTCTAAAGCCTCAGAGACCAGGCTTGCCTTAGTTCACTGAGAAGTTAATGGATTTGATGCCAGACTTAGGCAGTCAAACACACATCAGAACCACAGTAGAGGCTCTCCCCTCATCCAGTACCCAAAACAAATTCCTCAAAAGGAATCAAGTGACACTGAAAATGCAATGCAGGCATTTTCTAATGACTTCCCCATTTTTTTTTTATTTAATGGCACATACAGTAGACTTAGTGAGGGGAATCAGCAAGGAAGTGCTAAGTCAGGATTGTTCTTACAGAAGAGAAGCTATAATTCAAAGCTTGCTTTCTAAAGCACAACAGTTTTAAGGACTTTACACACCCTTATCTAAGACATACTTTTTTTTTTTTCACAAACAAGCTTAACATCAGTATCACCAAGAAGAAATGAAAACAGAAACAACTCTTCTGTCCCAGAGAACTGGACATGAAGACCAAAGTTCAGTGGCATTTCCATGAATTTCACCTTTTCAGTGTCTCGAGCTGGAGAGGTGTGCACGCCAGCTGATTCATGAACACACCATCACACCAACTGTTCCTTTCCTCGCCCACATACACAAAAAAGGGCTCTCTCAGGGGTTCATTAGCAAAGCCAAGTCACGGTGCTGCACCTCCTGGAACACCTTGCACTGCCCCATCTTGGTCTGTGAGGAAACCCAGTCATCCATCTTCGCACCCCCCACCATCCTATTTGTAACCTCCCTCTCTGTAGAGGGATAAGCTCACAATACAGACAGCTGTCTGGAGCAGAGACTGCCAGGGCATAAGAGGCTAGAAGCAGGGTGTAATAAAAAGAAAGTGTTTCAAATTCTTCAACGTCTATCAGCAGTGGTTTTGGGCTTAATGTTTTAGCTTACTTGTTCTTTCCTATCTTGTTACTCAGTCCACAGTTCTTTAACAAAGTAACCTGAGCTCACATTTCACAATGTAGAAATTCAGGTGGTGAAAACAGTCCCTTTCTGTAATTTCCTCTCTATTGAATCCTTAGAATTTAGGTATCGTTTTCCATCTATAATCCTGAAAGGAATCTTTAGGGTTAGGAACACCACTACTGTACTCTCTAAAGCACTTTTGAGCATCAGCAATTGTGTTCAAAGAATCACTACATCTTAACAGCCTTTATCCCAGTGTGACCTTCCTTATCTGAACAGCACAGGTCCCATGGGCTCTGAAAGCTGATCCCAATGCCAGTGTAGTCAGCCACAGTTCATGGTATGACCTCAGAGGCCAAGGGGAACTGTCCATTCGCGCATTCCTACTGTGAGCACTCAGCACGTTCTTCCAAGACTTGCAGGTGACAATCTCCATTAGAACTCATTAGGAGCTTTCAGACAGATATAAGAGCCTGACAGGGGAACTAGAACCCTTGCATGCAAGAGGTTGATGAAACAAACAAAATCAAACAGTGCTGCTTTAGAGATTCAACCAGATTATGTAGCCAATACCAGAAAACACCCCAAACCTTCAAAACACTGTTGTTGACAAAAATTGAGGTTATATACACTGTAAAAGTAAAGACTATTTAGGATAAAGACTGTAGCAGGGTACAGTTTCAAACAAAACTGTCTAGGTAACAGATTCCAATTTTCAAGCATAACATGTATTTTTTTAAAGTTGCACCCACAATCTATCCCTTCAATCAATTTTGAAGGAAGGGAATAACCAAAACCAACCACATAACTCATACATCTCAAATACTGGGTTTGTGCCTCTCAATAAATGCCTGAAATTATGATACATGAGAAAAATACATCAGAAAATAAACATGTTACTTTTTAATGTCAGATCTATTTTATCCATAAAAGAAATAATTACTATCCTCTGGAAGTTCTTTTTCAAACATACAGAAAAACCAGTAAAAAAGCAATGCAATGCATAAAAGAATCACAAATAGCAATCCAAGCAACAATATTACTGACTTCCAAGTGAAAAGAAAGGAACAGCCTGATTTGATTACTGGCATACATGTGCAGTTTTGAGGAACAAATAATTGAACTGGAAAATTATTCTGGAAGAACTATGAGCTGTACTTAGTGGGAGTTATCAATACTGGTGCTATTTAATAAACACATCAGAAAAAAAAAAGAAAAATCTTTTTAAAGAATTGAACACAGGGAACAGTCTTTTTAACTGACTGACTTTCAAAAGCTAGTTGACAACCAGATTTAAGAATACAATCCCATATTAACTAATTCAGATTCCTCATTCCACTTTGAAAATGAAGTAATCAGAAAAGTAAGCGAAGTCCTTTTATGTATTTTCTCACAGTCATGTTTTCTTTTGTAAGCACCATATTAAAAAAAAGACCAAAGACTGTCATCACTGTAAGTATACATGTCTATCTTTTAGACAGACAATTGCTCTTTGCTTAAACCAATCTGAAAGAGTATGAAAAGAATGTTTACTAAGCATGTTAGGAATGTTTAAGTTCTTCAGAGATATACATAGATTCTAAAAGAGAAAGCATTTTTTAAATTCTATGTACACACTTGAGTTTTTTCATTAAAAACTGCTTTCCATTTATTCTGCATTTTAAGTAGTCTGCTTATGAACAGTGATCAGCTTTAATTGCAGAAATCTATACAGAAAGGGAGCGTATACAAAACAGCCCCCCCCTTTTTTTTTTTCACCAATTACCGGACTACACACACATATTTATTTTAAAGGTAGGAAACATCTGTATAGTGGCCAACCCCATGCTTTCAAGCTTTGCGGTATTTTATTTCATGAGCAGCTTGAATAAAGCTCAGTGTTAGATTCTTGGTAGAAGGCTAATCATTTCCTGAAGCACAGTGAAAGGAAACATTCCAGGATAAAACAAGTTGAATAAAACATGGTCTCTGCAGAGACCCCCTAATCACCAGTTTGCAACCTCCCCCACACTCTGCACCCAACTCTGCTCCAGGGCTTCAGAACCACAGCTTACAAATTCAGTGTGCCATGCTGCAGGAGGCACACACTAGAAAGTGAAAACAATTTTATTCCCCCCTTTTCTTTCCCCCCAATATCCTGGCCCCGTGGGACTACACAATAAAGTGCGTATGTGCGCGTGCACAAGACAAGCCACACATCCAGAGCAATTCTGGAAAGAATGCACAATTTATACTATGTCCCCTTTCAGGAATGGGTGACCTTGTAACACATTTTCAAGCATTGAAGCTTTCTGAAATAAACTGCTGAAACCCAGGTACCCACCTCAGAAGTACACATTATGAACAATGAAACTCTACAAATTCATTTCAATATTCCAGTACTGATTTTCAGGAAACAACAGATCTGAGCAAAAGGAGACTGAAGCCCACTCAGGGGTTGTAAGACTTCAAAATCTTGCACTACAGAGTTTAGCAAGGCTACATTTCTAGCCCTCATTTTCTATCTTGTCATTTTATGTCAAACCATTGATGACCAGCCTGCAGATTTCCCAGCAGTTACAGCTAAATGAACACCTTCTGCTGTACTTTACAATTTTAAAGCAGATCCATTATGTGTGTGTGTGTGTGTGGGGGGG
>VZTJ01002448.1:932063-969650 GCA_013397795.1 Orthonyx spaldingii | reverse complement strand
TTTTTCGAAAGAGAGGGATCTTTCAGTAGAAGTAATTATTAAAGTATCTTTACACAAAAGTTCCACTTATGGTACATCACAACACTGCTGCATAAAGACACAATTTAAATACTGAGAGAAGAACGTTACTGTGGGTTGTACAGGACTACACACAAATAATCATTTACCATCATGTGGACTGTTCTCCCATCAAGCAAATCATAGCATGCTTTAATAAACTAGTGCCTCACGTAATGCGTTTTTTCCTTGTTTCAGATTAACACATAAGGATACAAATAATTACATACAAAATTTCAATATGCATTCTTTCTTACCTCTTTATTGCAAAATGCACTGATTTCGAACCAATATTTGGAACAGATAATTAAAGTCAGAATTTAAGTTCTTTAAAACCTCTGTAAAAAATAACTTTGTCTTACCATGACTATGGGCAGTTCCTGGACTGAGACATGGCTGGAGTAACTCTTTGGTTGGAGTAAAATAGGCTTCTTTCCCCTGGTGCTGGTTCATTTTTCCTGGAGTTACAGGCTGTTCATCACTGTTTGTTACCACTGCTGAAATACAAAGTGGATGCTCATTCAGTGATGTTGTGTGCTTGTACACAGATTTCTATTAAGAACTTCACTGCTATTTATGAAACTGATAATCAACTGCTCTCTTGCAAAACATTTCATTCCAGAAACTGAGGTTTTCAAACCTGATATTTGCTTTGGAGAGGATGGCAGAAAGAAGCCAATAGGACTGGTCTAAGACATGAGGCAGAAGATGAAAACAAAAGCTAGCATGAGGTTGGAAAGGCTGATACTGAATACAGATACAGCACTGAGCTATTGCTTATCTTCTGAAATCCTTATTTTCTTTGCCACTTTTGTGCTAGTTTTTGGTTTAACTAGCCATAACTCAGCCAACCCATGAAACAGCTTGCCAGATCAAGATCCCAGAAAGCTAAGATGTATGTCTGTATATACATCACAAGAAACAAGTCTTAGCAATAAACATCATGTACAAATTCTGTCAAGGCAAAGGCTTAAAGCAGAAGAGTTACTCTCCTTGAACCTCCTCAGTCTGAAAGACTTGTCTGGTGTCTTCTTACCTATTTCTAGGATCACCTGGCCAGCCATCCTGTTTTATAGTTTCTGTACATTTCCTTAAGCTGCACACAACAAAACTGTACGTTTTTTCATAGTCAAAGAATGACTATCCCTGTAACACCTGTCATGTCAAAGCAGATATACTGACAAAGTGTTCACAGAGGGAAACAAGCAATATTTACTAAAGAAAAGACTGGAACTTACAACACTGATGATTTTAAGTGTTCCCAAGCTTTCCTTAAAAGTTCAGCAGAAGATTTGAGTCAAACCAAACAAGTTCTATTCTCTGGATGGACTCTGCAAAGTACAAAGGCCTTCTTAGCTTTATCACTACTATTATTACAGTAGTGGAAACATTTTGCAGCAAAACCTGGAATGAACACAAAGCAGTATGAAAAAATAAAAAGGTGCTTGAGTGTCCAGAGAAGGGCAAGGAAGATAGTGAAGGGTCTGGAGCACAAATCTGATGAGGATGACTGAGGCTGCTGTGTTTGTTTAGCCTGGAGAAAAGGGGATTCCGGGTAGACCTTATTGCTCTCTGCAGCTACCTGAAAGGTAGCTTCTCCCACATAACAAGTGAGAGGACAAGAGGAAACAGCCTCAAGTTGTGGCATGAGAGGTTTAGATTGGATATTAGAAAAATTTCTTCACCACAAGGGTTCTCAAGCATTGGAAAAGGCTGCCCAGGGAAGTGTCACCAATCCTGGAGGTATTTAAAAGATGTGTAGATGTGGCACCTGGGGACATGGTTTAGTGGTGGACTTGGCAATGCTGGGTTAACAGTTGGACTTGATCCTTAAATGTGTTTTCCATCCTAAATGATTCTATGAAGAATGCAAGGATTGCAGTACACCCACCCATGTTATTTTTCTACATCAGATAAACCATCTAAAGCTCTGCTCCAGACAAACTACACTCTATGTGAACTGCTGCTGAGGAAAAGTATGTGAGGAAATAGACAAGGAAGGCAACGAGCTCATTTTACCAGTTCAGATTTCAAGTCTATCAGTGCCAGAAGGCTGGTATTTCAAAGTAGCATCTGATTTTGCTCTTCTTGTAGTACCAAACTAGCTGTTTATTGTTCTGCAACTACAAGTAAGGGAGAGAGGGGAGCAGGGCAGTTGCTGAAGTCTTGGGAAGGGACTGTACCACAAAAGGTCTGGTATGTGAAAATAAAAGAGGGGTAAGAAAACAGCTGCTTCACAGGTTTGCACAAAATGGGAGAGTCAGCGATACTTGTTTTAAAGATTTAAAGTGTACAGTGCACTGAAGTAGGACCAAGTTTCAGCCAACTAGCTGAAAACTCCTTTTGATGAGTCACTGGCCAGTCAGCTTCCACATGGATGGGATTTCTCAGCCCACTGTGCTCTGCAGGCGCCCCCACCAGTCCCCATGCCACTGCAGCAGGTGACACCGTGGGCTCCACAGCAGGACGGCACTAGCAACCCTCTCCTGAGTGACCTGTGCAGAAGGCTTGTTTGTGAATGGGCAGCATGCAGCACTGCTAACTTCTTTTTAAGCTTTAAGCTTCGGGAGTTTTCAAGGTTTCTTTAAGCCGTCACAATGCAATAATTTCTCAAGCAGTGCTTGCCAGTAACCTGGAGAGTAAGCAAGCTCTGCACACAAGTGTTACTAAAGCATGAGCTACATTCAGCAATGGTGACTCGGTCACACTAACAGGACTACAATATTCAAGCTCACTGTTAAATTAATATTTCTTCATTAGGAGTCAATTAGGTCCTGCAACAACTCCTACCACTGTCAGAAAGGCTCTTTTTCCACAAAACAGAGTTTATGTACCACCTAATATAGAATACCATGTGGCAAGCACTTCACATGCCTGGGGATTCAAGGTGAACTTCTTAAACCAAGTGGGTTTTTGAGAAATTCCATCTATAAAGATGAAGAATGATTGGTGGGAGAGCTCTTTAATCTCCTTTTTATACAAAACATTATAAAAGCACTAAACAAATGGAAATAAAGGAGTTAAGAACATAACTATTTATCCACATCATAGCAGCCACGAGGAAGTTGTCCCCCCTCCTGCAAAATGCCTCATCCTAATGCTCAGACATTTGCTCTGAGGTGAGGGACAAGACAAGGCATTTATTTTAGAGAAGAAACATCAAACAGTAAATATCAAAATCTCCTTGTCACTCTTCGGAGAGCACATTTCAATACCAACAGAACTGTTGAGAGTTGAGAATACATACTTTGTTCATGTTCATCATACTATAAAAGTTTGTCAGTACAATTCATGCCTTAGAAGAAACACAAATCGGGGTCTTTACAGACAATTTATTTCAGGTAAAGCTATGAAAAAAAAATTTGAAGTGCCAGATTCCCACTTCTTCTGTTTCTATAATGAGCCTGTGAAAATGACTACACCACTGAAAATAGCACAAGGACATCATATACAGGAAGAGTTTTATTACAGTTCAATTCAACATTGTTTTTTAATGTCTATAATAAGCCATATCAGCTAAGGCCACAGCTTCTGCACAGATTTCTCATAGAAAAAAGAAACATTTTGTCCCTGGCACCTTTCTTTTTCCCACATACACAAACTCTTAATCCCAGGCAAAATTATTCTGCCGGTCATACTATCATACTAATGCCCACAAACCAATGGCACCAGTAAGTCTCTGGCTGCCTGTAAGCACATACATCTGAAGTTTTCCCTAGCACCTCACCAGACCCAATCCTGGAGTATTACAGTTATATGCCTGTTCAGTTCTGATTATGTAAAATTATTGAAATTAAGTGAACCACACATAGCACTATAAACAGACAAGCTGAAAAATAAAAAACTGTTTCTGAACCATTGTTTCCATACCTGTACCACCTATACCACAATAGCATTTGAAGGCTTCATTCAAACAAATAAAAAGAACTTTTTCTCTTCCAGATAAGTAATATAAAATATTTGGGTTTTTTTTCTTGGCTGTGACTGGTAGAGGTGAAGAATAAACTTTTCCCACAAAAAAATAAAAGCTAAGGTAAGGAAACATTTGGATGAGTGGTATGCCAGGCAAAATACTTTTCCAACAGCAAATTTTCATCACACTTCAACTTCTCCATCATGATACAGAAGAAAACCTGGTATTTATCCCAGCAACTACATGCAAAGATATAGGCTAACCACTATGAACATATGTGCAAACATAATGTAGGAGAGAGGAGTCACTTACTTGATGGTCCAGGAGAGTCTCTGTTCTCACCATGATGCTGTGTACACAAACAATTGAGGAATGAAGAACAGCAAACATAAAAGTCCAGGCCAGGAAGAAGCAAGGGCACAAAAAGCAGCAGCAGCAGTGGGAAAGAAGGACAATGAAAACAGTGTTAGTTCATAACTAAAATACAACATGCACCTCAATGCCAAAGGCAAGACCTCAAGAGACTCAGCAGTTCAGAAAAGTTGAAGCAACAAATCTGACAAATATGCTCATAGAAAAGCCATTATTAGAAGCCATCATTAGTAAACAGCAACTGCCTCAACCACTTCTGAGTGGAAACTCTCCAGCAGCAATTTAGTGCTCGTATGACTTGATACACAGCATTTTTAAAGAAATTTTAAGCTAGAATAGTTTCAAAAGACTGAAGCTCTGAAGAATGCTGAAATAACACAAAATTTGTTTCCAAAACCACTCCACTTTCAGAAAAGTGTTTTGGAAGGAAAAAAAATCCTTTAAAGCCATCAGTAACGTGCAAGCACCTACTAATGCTAGATCCAAGCCTAACTGCTTTTGTGTACAAACACAAACATAGAAATCACAGATTCAGTTCATCTACAAACACAGGTAACATTTGAAATTGCTTAGGATGCAAGACAAACAAAATGCAGTTTTAAATTTCAGAGGATATTTTATATCTAAGTACTTCCACAGAACCAAGCTGTATAAAAATTATTTCTCTCCCACTGAATGCATCAAATATAGGCATTGAAGGATGGTAACTACACAGTAATAGCCTGCACTCCTTTCTGATATTTGATCTGGAATCTTTTTTAAATCCTTGCTAACCAAGTCCACAATCAAGGTTAAAATCCCACTGTGCTCATCCATTTACAGATACAAGGCAAATTCTACTTATGTCTTAAAGGATTTACAACATTTGAAATCTGTGAATAATAGAAAAGGAGAAAACAAGAATACTAATAATCATGAACATTTCCTCCTGAAATATAAAATAAATCCAAACATGACATATCTTCTATATACCAAAGAAAAAACTTGTGCTCCATAAAGCAGGGAAATCCTTGCACTGCTTTAAAGAGGATCCAGTCTTGCCTCTCTTATCAGGACTTAACAGCAGGAAATGTGAAAAAGAAAAATCATAATCAAAATCTTTGCAAGAAGGAGCCTTGTCTTGCACTCCTGATCTCAAAATACTAATTTTTTTTTCCCCTCACATCTGCCTAAGGGTGTGAAACTGTAAATTGACAATGCAATGTGCAAATGTGAAGTAGTGCAAAGAATGTACAGCAATTGCAGTACACACCATTGCAAAGGTGAGGGAACCCTTCTTTCAAAGTTCTGCACTTTCTGGAACAAGACTTGATTAAACAGGAAAAACTGAAATAAAATATAAGCACACTTGGCAAACAACCTTCTGTTCCTGCCAGAGACTAAATTCAGGTCCAAGAGTGAAACCCATGAACTTACCAGACAGGTTTGGGTAGTAGTACATGAAAAAAATTCAGGAATTCTATGGCTTTCAAGGCAAAGTGTTTTTTCTTAATGTACAGATAACATACTGCAGACCAGGAAACAATTTATGTTCAGACTGGAACTGTCCTACTCTATGCTGATTTTAGATTCAAGAAAATAGTGGCTGACAAGAGAACAAGAAGCCTGCAGAAACAGCACAGAGATCCAGAGACTGACTGAAGGACTGGGAGCACTGCTATTCAGCACTGGGCTGCTTTATTTCTCTCTGGGCATTGGAAAGCAAGAGAACAGAACTGGAAAAATACCTTGTGAACAGACACACAGGATCAGAAGTACTGAGACTCAGCCAGATGCTCACTCGCAGTGCGTTACTTACGTGTGGAAGGAGCAAGAGTGAAAAGGCACCTTAGGCAGCAGCTCCTGTCTCACTGCCTGCCTCGCAAGCAGCCCTGGCCAAGATACAACATGACACCAGAGAGCAGGGCAACCTGTCACCTGAGATGATGATGCAGGGGCTTTGCATGTAAATATTTCAGCACTGCATGGTTAATCCTATGAACTGGTACAAACAGCTCCTATGCCAGAGGCTGAAACACAAGCCTGTCTAACTCTGTCCTTGATCTTCTCCAATAGACATTCTGTTTACACACCAAACTCTCTCCGTTGCTGGTCAACCCCCTCTCTTCATTAGAGGTGTTTGGGTCTGTGTATTTACCTAAAACCTGCAGAATATAAATTTCTAACACTGACGTGAGACGTTAAGGTACTGAAATGAGACTATTTTGTCCAAAAAACCTTCTTCATTTTCCAATGGCCTAGTGCACTCCTATCATCTGCAATTCATATCACTGCAGACTGGGGTTCCAAACCACTAAGGGAACAAAACATGACAGTTTTGCTACTTCAATGTTTTCTCTGAAAAGAATGCTCTCAGGACGTTCCTGTCCATCACCACCCACAACTTTTATTCTACATATACAAAATTAAGAGAAACATACACATATTTCCAGAGGCACAGCCTACCCTTATTTTCACATTATGTAACTGATGACTTTGATTACAGATTACAGAACAAGTCCTTTGACAGGTTCTCAACACTATGTGTCTGATTTAGCTTCTACGGAAGCACAACTACTACGAAGCCTAGTCCTCCTCCCAGTAAAGTTTTTGACTAAGACTTAGAACTAAAATCAGCAATATAAATCCAGCAATATCAAGCATCACATGAGACAGTAGCTGTAATTCTGTTTTTATACAAAGGCAGCTTATGTGCTTCAAAAAAGCACTATTTTTAGACGTTCGTTTCTCAGAAATAAAGCTTATAACAACTGCTACTAAACTTCACGTTATCTCTGCCAAGTCTTCCTACAAAACAAAATCCTTTTCCTGTTGAATATTAGGGTAAAAGCAAATGTCACGCTAGCATGTCTCAATCTCATATTACAAAAGTTTTTTTTAAAACACTTACTAGTTTTACAATCAAAACGTACAGCTAAATTGTAATACTTTAAATGGACATTCTAAAGCCAAGTTTGAGTTTTCACCTTGCTGAAGACAGACTTTTCCTGAAGGCAGTCTCTGATACGTGTAAACTATTAGAATTAATCCAGTTACATTTAAATTCAGGGTCACTGACACAACCTACAAGTCTGATCAGTAAAAAGATCCTCTATTCAATCCTTTAAGGAAAAAAGGTACTTTTATGTCTTTTGATGGATTAAGTAGCAAGGACTGACACTGACTGTACAAGTTATATGACAGGCAAATTATTTATTAAATATATGTTTTAGCAAAAATTAGAAGTGACTAAAAATTACTAAAAAATTTTTTTAAAAAGAATAGTTTATACCATACATTTCCATGTAATGTTCTAAGTTCTGGGGCAGTGAGACTTGATTAAATTATTATTTTATAGAAAAGTAGGCAAAAACTGTTCTCAAACAAGAACTCAAAGCAAAGCATCTATTATTTTGCACTGTTTTAATGGTGTCAGACTACAAAAATAGTTTGCTGAGCTGTCATAGCCTTTGTCTTCAAATTTATATTCAGTACATATCAACCTAATTGTTAGACAAGAAGAGCATTTAATATCAGACTTTTCTCCCTCCACTGATTCTGGAAAGGAAAGAGCACAGAGTTAAGGTCTGTGATCTCCTCATCTGTTCCTCTTTTACATGCAAGCCAAAAAAGCAAATTAGAAAGTGGACACCTCTAGAAAAAGGTTTTTTCAGATACTCCTAGAAGCACCCCAAAGGACTTAAACATGAAGAAAAAAGTTGATCAGTATTCCTCTTGCACATTGCAACTCATGTATTTCATTAATTTTATCGAGACAATGGAACTTTAAAAAAAAAAACCCAAACAGATTGCACCTAAAGTCTGAAATACTGAAAATTTTTAAATATTATTTCAAAAAATTTGAATTTCTAGGAAGTGTCAGGATTCGCATTAACTGAAGGTCTTCAAAATTACTGGGTCAATCTCTCTTAAAATATATATGGCATTTTTAATATTTAATTTTCACTTTTTTCACTATGATATACACTAGGCCAAGTATATTAGACTGCCAAATAAGCTTTCAAAAATGCTTACAACACCTGTAGCGCAACACACAAATCTTGACATTGTAACTGCAATTAAGACAGGTAACTACCCCACTGGCTGACATTTTGATAAGAAATGCTTAACAATATACCATCAGTTAAAAAAAATATTATGAGATGGCATTTCAGAAGAATACAGGATAAGAGGCAATCTATCCTCACATAGCATTCTTCTGAAGGAGTCTTGATAAAACAGAGACTCATTTTGAGATACCTTTTTAAGATCATGCTATTCTGAAGGATTGTCACAAAAAGAAAAGTAGCACATGTTACTTTGAAGTGTTTTGTAAACTGGTACTTTTTAAAAATATTTTGAGGAAACAAGGAGCACAGCAACTGAACTGACAGCATTTTTTAAAAAGTGAAAATACCCTACTGCATACTTGACAATTGATACTCGTGGTATGTTGCATCTAGGATATAGATGCATGGGACACAAGCAAACGAGAAATTCATTTGTTGATTACAGAAAAAAGCCAAGAATTTTCTTAATGCACTGCAAAATAGTTTGCCTGCAAATTCATCACTCAAGATAAAAACAGCAATAAAACACTTGATCAAATTAATAGCACCATGTAGTAGCTGACTATCACAAAGTTTGTCAGTAATGAGGTGTTAAACTTGACCTTCACCTCAGTTAGAGAAAACATATCCTATTTTGCCTTTGGGAGGCAGTGCTTTGGAAACTATAAAACATTTCCTGGTTAGGATATTAGAGTACTTCTACATAACACAGCTTGTGGAAAAACTAAGTTGTTAAATAATTTCAACACTTCTGATGATGATGAAGCATGATAGTACCCACTAGCCTGTCCTGTTTTTAAACTGTGCTTAGAAAGAACTTCACTGCTTCAGAAATTCTATAATCAGTACAGATTATCAACTCTTACACCTCAGATTACTCTGATAATATATAATTATCACTCCTTCTGTCTTCTCTGCTCCTCATTCCACCAAGAACTACATTATTTTTTCTATTGTCCTTAGTCACTTACTGGTAAAGTGCCAAGTTGACTGAGAGGAACACATTTTTCCTTTGGGACTCTGAGACAAAATCCAAAAATCAAATCAAATTCAAAATCCGAAAGTTTTTTGACATTCAGCCCTCTTGCCATGAGAATCTAGTAAATGGTACATGATACTACATGATATTCCAAATGCATTCACCAGAAAAGTATCAATTCAAACCGAAAGTGAACAGATTCAAGCCATTTAAACCCTCTCCTTGTAAAAGCATCTTCACATTCATCTCATTACACAAAGGCACACTTAAGTTACTCACTGAATTTCTATCCAGTTCCCCATCAACCAGAATGTTCTCCATGTTGAAAGGGCCTGTTTTCTGTCTCTATCAGTTAGAGTTCTTCCATCCTGCTACTCGAGATCCTAGAGAGAATAAAAGAAAAATATAATCCTTTAATTCCAAGGGCTGAAATCTATTAGAGAGCTACACTTTCTCTCCCCTACGTTTTAAGAAGGTAGATAGTCTTATATGGTAACCTCTGCGTTTTACAGTTCCTCGCAAAACATGAACATTTACCCATAGAAATCAACTTAGGAATGGAGAGAATAGTTTCAAATAAAATAGCCAAAATAAAAACTACTCAGAGGCAAGTATTTACTTCTACAAAGGAAGAGTTATGCAAAAAAAAGAAACCCACAGGTTTTTCCCCGTATTTCCTGTTGTTCCAGAGTACCCAGGAGCACATCGCTCTAACCCCACAGGCATGTGCACACAAACTGTTTGGGTACAAAACAAAACTATTTGGGAGCAGTCAGAATTGAGGGCTTCCCATCATAACTCCAGAAACAGCCACGTATTGCTTTGTGGAACAAAACACATAAATTAAATAATATGTGCAAGCCAGCACTCTCTGTGGCACAGCGGGCACTCATCTGGGGGTCACCACACAAAGCCAGAAAGCAATGTCTCATTCTCTCACTTCCTATCTACTTGTTTTGCACGAGAATGAAACCTACAGTGAATCTCAGCATTCACAGCATATCTGAAGTCATTAGTGAGACAAGCACACACTCTGGAATCAAGCAAAACTTGTGCTTTAACCATTGATTTGTTAAGCGGGTTTCAGGAGAGGTGCAGATCAAACTGGGATGCCTATTGAGATGTCCAGCCACAGCACATCGCTCTGCTTCTCTCTCCAAGACCTCCATCAAACAAGGCAGTAGTGGATGAGGAGGCTATGTGCTTACCTGTTTGACACAGTACAGCCAGTACTGCCCATGGGGAAAACCCTGTGGTCCCACCCTCCACAAAGCCGCACTCACTCTGCTCTTCCCGCCAGCCACAGCAAGTGTTTGATCAGAGAATTAACCCAAGGACAATTTCTTTCTTTCCTTTTGTCTTGGGTGGGGTGAGGGGGCAGGAAGCAGCTAAATTACAAACTCAATTGCTAAACAAACACTTGTGCAAGAGCAGAGGTAGCATGAAGATGGTGAATTTTTTTTATGCTATGATGCCAGCATATTGTGCTTAATCTATGCATCAAGCTAATGGCAAGATTTAGTAAAAACAGATTAAGTGAAGACAGAAGGGTGAGGTGGGAAGAAGCATCACAGTCCATCCAGGGAACCTGGGGAGCAGCCTGAATGCAGGAGGATGGGAGAAAGGCAAGCAGATAACCAGAATACTCAGGACCTTGTGGTTCAAGGTCTCTCTCAGGAAATAGACACTCAGGAAAACAAATCTCACTATAAAGAAAAGCCATTTATTCTACTGCTTTCAATGTTTTATTATAATTGTTTTTTGGTTTTGTATTATGTAAAGCAAGGTAGAATTTTCCCTCAGGAAAAAACATACAGTATTAATATACTCTAGCAAGCTACCATAACATATGCCAGTAAACCACAAAAGGAACCATCAGAAAGCAGTTTAACAAAATGACTGTGTGCTAACAAAATTGTAAAGTTAAAAGTTTTCTGTGACTTAGTCCAATGAACTGAGGAGGACTTTGCTCAAGCACCTGAGTAATTAACTGAGGTGGCACATAACTGGGAAGCACATGGCTAGATGTCCTCATGTAAATTAGAAACAGTAGACATCTGAAAGAAGACGACTACAAGGGATTAATTTGCATTAATAAAAGGAAAGATGTCATTACCTCAGAAAGAGAAATTCACCTCAAAGCTCTGTTTCCGAGAGCAGCAGGCACTGCGACCCTTACCTTCAACACTCAAACACGAGATGCAGATTGGGTAATGATTTTTGATGTCTGTTCCTTGTCATCACTCCCCCACACACCCATTTTAGGTTCTCTTATTAGCAGGAAATTCAGCAACACCAGACTGCATGCATATTCAATTTACAGAAACAACAAACTCTTTTAAATAGGATGAAAGATAAGCATGACAAACAGGTGTGTGCACTGCTATTTAAAGCAGTTTTCCAGCTTTTTTTAGTTTCACAAACTTGTAGCCATACTCAAGTTATCCAAATGAACAGATCTTTGCTGACAGGAACATTCAGCCTAAAACACTTTTAACCCATCTTTAAATTTAACAGACATTTTTTAACTCTTCATTTTTATTGTCAATGCTCCTGGTCTATTCTGCTCCTCCATTTGTTCACATGACCACAGCCTCTACATCCTTCCTTATCTCAAGAGCCATACCATCAGACAGGTACCCTTCATGCCTAATTCTCAGCATTCATGATCACTTGTGGTCCCTAAGGCACTCGTAATCCAGCAGGGTCCCAAGGGCCGCAGAGAATTTTTCTGGGAAAGGGAAGGAAAAAACTCTACCTGCTCATGTTTAAACAGTAAAGGAGGTGCAGAAATGGTTAAGGACTACCTTCCCCCAAGCTGTTTAGCTTATGAGTAGACAGCCAGCCTGGCTTATTTTTCTTGGCAAAATGAAGGCTGAAAGTGAACAATATTGTTTCTGTTATATGCCAAAATAAAGACGAAGGAAAAAGGCTCTCTCAGCAAACGGATATTGCCAAAGAGTCAAATAAGTATGAAATTGGAGAACAGATTTGTTTTGAAAATTACAGAATGCTTCTAACTATCTGAGCCTCAAGGCTTTGAAACAATTTTCCAACCAATGCAGGGAAGGGGAATTTACTTACTTGTAAATGCAGCCAGGTTATTATGAAGTGTGCTTCCACAAGCAAGCAAAAGCTTTTCTACTTTAGCTAACCCAATCATTAGACTTACAGATACAACCCCAAATAAAACATTTCATTGATTTGGGGTTTTTTTTAGCTTTTAGGGAGTATCCATGACATGCCTTTGCTGCTCTCTAACATTCACAAGTGTTTACAGTTTAGTCAGCTCGAGGTTTTAATTAACAAATGTTCCTTCACAATCTTAATTCTTAAAAGCTTAAGTGTTCAGGAGGGCACACGCAAACCAAAATTATTTGAAAATAACTCTATAATGGCATCCAGCTAGTCAGCTATTTTTCCTTTATAGACAATGGATACAATCAGGTCCTCACAAGGGTATTACTTACTTTAAAGCACCTGTACCAATCAGACAAATCCTGCCACAAAATAAGCTCTTTCTCTCCAAATGTGAAGAAGGTTGAACAGGTCAAAAACATATAGTAAAGCAGAAGGGGAATGTCTCCCTCTTATCACACAATCCATAACCTGTCCTATTAACACCTATATTCCATCTTATTTTTGCTGATGATACCAGACTGTGTGGTGCAGCTGACAAGCTGGAGGGAAGGGATGCCATCCAGAGGGACCTTGGCACACTTCAGAGTTGGGTCTATGTGAACCTCAGGAAGTTAGTTCAACAAGGCCAGGTGCAAGGTCCTGCACCCGGGCTGGCGCAATCCCCAGGACAAATACTTGCAAGCACAAATACCCAAGGCTGGGTAGAGAATGGGTTGAGAACAGTCCTGAGGAAAAGGAATTGGGTATACTGATGGATGAAAACTAGACATGACCTGGCAATGTGCTTGCAGCCCAGAAAGCCAACTGTATCCTGGGCTGCATCAAAAGAAGCGTGGTCAGCAGGTCAGTCCACTAGGTCATTCACAGGACTACTCTGATTTCACAATGTTTATATTTTGTATTAGGTATTAGAAAGAAATACTTTACTGTGATGGTGGTGGTGAGGCACTGGAACAGGCTGCCCAGCGCAGCTGTGCATGTCCCATCCCTGGAAGTGTTCAAGACCAGGCTGGATGATCAGAGCAACCTGGCCTAGTGGAAGGCGTCCCTGCTCACGGCAGGGAGGTTGGAGCTAGATGGTCTTTAAGATTCCTTCCAACTCAAACCATTCTGTGGTTCTATGGTTCTAACAGATTGCTTCAGCCATTGGTAGTTTTGGTAACAATTTGGTTTTTAGTTCGTTGCATCTTGAGAATAGGGAAATCCTCCTTAGGTCTCCCATAGAACCAAAGATAAGTATGCATCACTGGAGGCTACTACTCTGCATGAACAGGATCTTTTCTAACTATCTACAGACATGCATGCTCAAAAGCCCTATGGGAAGAAGTAAAAAGACAACTCCCACGCATTAAAAAAAGGAATTTCAAAAGCCATAAAATGGATGTCTCAGTACAATAATGTTACACAGTATTCTCTTCCATATAGTTACACAGACCACAGATCAAAAGCAGCACAAGTTAGGTGCCTTGGCCATGAGAGAAACTGGCAGCAAGCATTTTTTCTTTATAGAGATCCGTGACGTGGATATGGCAATGTTCTGCATTGACTTACATATTCCCTATGTTAACCAGATTAAATAAACTTTTATTGCAGGGTATGTTTGTTTAACTAAATAAAGGGGTTATCAGGCAATGCAAGTCCCTTTTTCTGCCAGCATAACAAGAGCTCATCACCAAATATGACATTTGTTCCAGGCACAAGAGTTTAGCCCTGACACCGTGGTAGTAATACCCAATTGGTAGTATAACATTAAATCATAATTCAATTCACAAAAGGACTCCTCTTACCCTTCTCCTACACAAGATTAGCTTCAGTTCAAACACTTCACTAAATCTGGAGAGTTTCATCAAGAGTCCCCACTGAACCCATACAAGTTCCTGAATTTTAGCCAAGGTGTGGCCACAAAGTGCAAGTGGTAGAGATGGCCCCTGAATCTGATACATTTTCTTTTTAGTCAATGGACCAAGTTACTTGAACACCTGCATACTGTATTATACAGGCAGGTTTTAGCTTTCTTTCTCAGGACTATCACCCCTGGTCATTAGATCCGGCCCTTGCACTGCAATCCTGCTGTGTGATCTGTTACAGTATCACAGTCCCCTCTTGCACTCCAGCATCAAACCTCAGGGCATGGCCCAGCCTCACCCCTGACCTGCCACCGGGCTGCCTGGTGAAATGGCTACTGCATCCTGACCCAGCCTTTCCAAAGGGGAAGTGTTCTCCTGGGCTCTGCCATCCAAATTGACCTAAGCTCTGCTGGATGCCTGCCTTCCTTCCCTAAAGCCTAAAGATGTAGAGGCATTTAAATTCCCTGAGATGAGTAGCAGATAAGAATATACCTAAGTAAGTTTTTTTAAGATGACACAAGCATAATAATACATTGACTTTGAAGATCAATGTGGCAGCAAGAAAAGGCAAGGCACACTAGGAGAAAACTAGTTGTTTACATTGATGTCAGGAAGGATAAAAATTCACCTAGGTCCTTACTGGAAAGCAGAATCACAACAGTACCAAACAAATGCTATTTCACAGGGAATCAGAGAATGGTTGAGGTAGGAAAAGACCTCTGAAGGTCATCTTGCCCAAGCCCCCTTTTGCAGAAGGATGTCTAGACAGCTTTGAATATCTCCAAGGATCAAGACTACACAACCCCCCTGGCCAACTTGTGCCAGTGCTTGGTCACCCTCCAAGTCAAAAAGTGTTCCTGATGTTGGGATGGAACTTTCCGTGTCTCTGTTCATGCCTCTTGTACCATCACTGAGCACCACTGGAAAGAACCTGTTAGTCATCTTTATACCATCCTTTCAGGTATTTATACACATTGATGAGCTCCCCCTGAGCCTTCTCTTCTCCAGGCTAAACACACCCAGCTCTTTCAGCCTTTCCTCACACAAGAGATTATCCAGGCCTTTGATCATCTTCACAGCCCTTCACTGGACTCTCTCCAGTACATCCACATCCCTCTTGTAATCAGGAGCCCTGAACTGTACCCATCACTCCAAATGTGAACTCAACAGCGCTGAGAGGAAGGATCACTATTTTCAACCTGCTGGCAATGCTTTGTCTAAGGCATTCAAGAATACCATTCATATTTATGGCAAGGGCATGTTCAACTATCTGTCAGGATAACCAGGTGAACTCTAGGGAAGCAGTTCTATAAGCTCTGTAAGGAAGTTTAAGGTACTCTTTCTTGAGAAAGATATCTAAGTGCTAAAACAAACCAAAAAGAACAAGTTTCCTAGACATTAAGAGCTAACTGTAACAGTTATAGCTACCTATAATCCCTAAGAGGTATAGGAACAGTTTTAAGAGATTAAAGGAAATCTACACCCTAAATCTAACTAGGATGATCAAACCAAGGCTCTCAAAAAATCTAAGTGTCTTTCAAGCTGTCATATGACTGCTGAAGGCACTTTCACTTTGCTCCATGCAGCGGGGGAGCAGCAAGAGCACAGAAGGTAATAGAAGCACATGTCTTACTCTCAAGGCTCTTTGAACACAGTGCACCAGAGGAAGAGCAGCCTCCTGGCTGTAGTGCAAGGCCACAGATCATCTTTCTCAGCTAACAAGTCTGCACACCAAGTACACTTCATTATCAAGCTACAGATCAGGCCAGCTTCTTGCACATGACACAGTGCCACTGCATGCCAAGTACCCTGTGTTTGTTGAGATCAGTTCCGAGAAAGCAGGAACTGAAGCAGAGTTACTGGTAAAAATGGAGGAGGGGCAACAGGGTCGAACAATTCAGCAAAAGATCTGGTAAACAAAGAAATCACAACTTTTTCTCAAGTCTTAAACTAAGCATCTTACACTAACAAGAACTCCATAGAATTAGGAAGTGGTTGTATTCTGCAATTCTAGAAGAGAAATCTGAGAGTTGAGTAATCTCTAGGATCAATTCCTTCTACTGTGAAGTCAACCCAAACAGAAGAGTTTACAAAACCAGTAATTATATTGGAGAAATCACAGATGACAAACTGCATAGTTATATTAATGCTGAATTGCAATGTGTGAACACTCAAAAGTCTGCTACAAGTATAACCACACCAGAATCAACAACTGCCTCAAGTCTCCCAAGTACACTGTGATCACTTAATGCTATCAGCTACCAAATCTACCCTTATTGAAACACTTCCTTCCACCCTGAGTTTCATCACCTGCCTTCTCATTTCCTGAATAAACAGTCCACATGCAGAGCAAGCCGTTTCCTCTGTTTCTGTATTGCTGTTTTCAGAAGGGAAAAAATATCAAATATCAAACCACCAAAAAAACCAGGGGAGTTGAAGTGCTTAACAACAGGACTGGAAAATATCTCCCATCTAGAAAAAACCTGGCATAGTCCAGATACCTCAGCTGTCTTTTGAGAGAATTAGATGGCAATGAACGCCAAGGAAAGCGTAACAGATTTCTGAATTTGCACTGCAGCTGTAATAATTACTACCTTACATTTGTGTCCCACAGAAGAACTTGCCCTGAAAAAAATTTAGCAGTACAGGAAAGATGGTAAGAGTCACCTACAGGTACTAAACCCCAACATTCTCTCTAAAAGTTTGAGTTCCTAGGGTTCTGGAGCCCTCTGGCCACTGAAATACACTTCAAAGCTTCCAAACTTATCCCCAGTCTTCACAATATGTATTCTGCAAGACTGTTCCTATGATTCAAATGAGTTGCTGGCCTTAATGGTAAAAATATCTATTTCTTCACTTAAAGCTATCTAGTTACCTGTAGCATTATACACTTTGCCTCTTTAAGTCATTTTTACCTAGGGCTAAGTCTAACTTCTGAGCATAAAAATAAGAGAGGCAATAAACCATTGATTTTGTTCATTTAAGAGAGAACCTATGAAGCTTCATAAAACATTCAGATGATTTTTTTTGTTTGTTTCATTGTGAAGTAGGGAAAGACTTATTCAAACCTTACAACACCAAATCTATCATTTTATTTTTACATACATTTTTATTTTTTGTTATTTTTTCTGCAGTACTAACCAGCAAAATAACTAAGTGGGTGTCATACACAACCTTAATACACGGTTAAATTGGCCAATGACAGTCCTGATTTTGAAGTAAAAAAGATGGACTAAAACTAAGTGCTTAGAGACATTGCAAACCATATTCCTTTCAGAACTCCACCCTGCGATTTTCCTTCACATCTGTACAGTTACTACTAATTGTCTCTCACATGGTACTTTCTTCTCTCCCATTTTGGCAGCTGTATGAAGAGGCAGTGTGACACACTCTTCTAGAGACAGCTGAAAGGGACTAGGAGATAACCAGTCCTCTACACCTGGTCCTCATCACCTCTTTCCCTACTGTGGTTGAGGTCTTTCTGAACTGCCTGTGGACCTGTCTGTGCAGGCGCTCCCTAACCCTCTTCTGTCAAGAGAAATCCCCATTATTGCAAATTATTTTAAACAGACACTCACAAAATGTGTATCATTTAAATGGAGCTAGGTCATGGGCCTTCTGCAGGGCTGGCGCCACAGCGGTAACAAACAGCTGAGGGACACCTTTCCACTCACCTCCATTCCAACCATAACAGCCTGGGTAAGCACAGACTGTGTTTACAGCTACAGACTCCCCAACACCAACTGGAAACTACTTCAGGAAATGAAGGGAATCAAGCCAAGGCAAAAGGCAAAGCAATGCTCTTGTTAGAAGTTTTTCTGAAATGAAAAAGTAAGATAAGTCAGCAGAGATGTTTCCACAGGCAAAATGGATAGGTGGCAGAACAAATCCTTCTGATTCTGAAGTGGAATCAGTTGCCCTCCTGAGAGAGCAAACAGATCTGGATTTCTTCTGCATGGAACTTTCCAAAACAAAACCCAAGACTGTGAAAAACATTATAAGAAATAATTCATTGTGCTGAAAAAACCTCAATAAGGCGATGTTAAAAGTCTACTTCAATACATCAAATGATGTATCTAAACATTTTTTAAACTACAATCCTAATTTCTGCTCTAAACTAAAACAGAGCAGAAAAACTGATGCAAGTTCCAAGATTAAAAGTATGAAAGAAGACTTAACACAACCAAGTCTCAGTTGAGCTGTGCCTAGCTGTAATACAATTATGTTGTATGAGAGATTTCTAGAAAATGGGCTTTCTGCAGGTTTAAACATGGGCATTTCAAACAGGAACCTTATGTTTATTCCTATGTACAATTTAATTTTCTTATTTTAGCAGCAGAGTCTCTTCTTGATATTAAAATAGAGTTGATGACATAAGAAATGGCCTTCATTTGGATTTCTTTTGGCTAGTGCTAGAAGTTAGTTTACACATGTTTAAGATACAGGACATCTACACAAAAATTTAAGAACAAAAGGTCAGAGCAGCCTACTGCAATAGGAAAAACCCTAGAAATCCTAACTTCAAGTAGCAGCAGGTTCAAACAGGCAGCAACAGTATCTGGTTTACACATCATGGTTTATTTAAAAGCTTTAGAAAGTCTAATTTAGATTTCCATTGGTTATGCCAAGTTTATTTTTTTTTCACTCTAACACTAAAGTAAAATGAGCTGATGAACCCAACTTTGGTTTTTAGATGTCAGTGCTGTTCTACATGATCACAATTCAGGATCTTTCATAGGTTTTTTTTGGCGTGGTTGGTTTTTTATTTGATTTTGTTTGTTTGTGGTTTGTGAGTTTTTTTGGGGATCCTAGGGAGGAAATTTCGGGTTTTTTATGGGAGGTTCTTCACTGTTATTCTGTGGGGTTTTTTTTTTTTAATACAGGAAAAACATATTAGAAATAGACTTCATACAGGCTTAACAAGAACTTGTGCTTTTAGCACCAAACATCCAAGCTTGTCTTCTGAAGCTACTGAGTAACTGCTGATCAACTTTGATTTGGAACTGTGGCAACAATCTCGCATAGCTTTTAGTTTAACAGGATGAACAATAATATTTAAACAATTTAGCCAGATCCATAGGAACTGTACAATATTATTGCATTGCAGACTTGGCAAGTGGCCTAACAAGAAACCTCTTGTTTACCTACCCATTTCCATTTAACAAATTACAAGCTACTCTATGACATTTCTTTGGGCAATGAGAAGGACCTGGCTTGCCACAACAAACAGCTATGGAAGAATTACAAGCATCATCAAGCAACAACTTACCTGCAATTCACAGCCCTCAGAAATCAGGTCAATATCACTGCCTAATTTAAGTCAGGCCACTGCTTACACTATTTGCAACAAACAAGCAACTTATGTAAAAATAATTTTTGACAAAGATGAAAAAAAAAGAAGTCACAGATCAAAGCCAGCCCTCAAGAACAGAAATTAAACATATTTGTTCCCAAAGGTATCCCATTTCTGAAGAGCAGAATGCTTTTTGCTTCCAGTACTGCAAGGAGAAACCAAGACTTCATAGTAAGAACCACATGTTATCAGGGTATTTAATGTTCTGCTTCAGGAACCAATACAGAAGATACTATTTTTTCTGCTTGAATCAAATGAGTACATGTCCCGGTTGGGATAAAGGGTTCTATTGCTTGACAACCAGGGAGTGGCTGTAAGCATGGACAGGAAAACAAAGTCTTGACACTTCCTTGGAAGTTCTTTGAAATGCTTCAGAGAAGAAAACAGGATAAAAAATTACATCCTGGGCAAAGCATTATTTTGTTCAAGGCTAAACAAACATGTAATGGACAAGGTACCTCCTCCCGTCCTTCCACCCAGTCTACTCAAGTACTGGGAATTCTCTTTCCCACAAAATGGTTTAATGGGGCTATCAGACAGCTTGAGCATCTGATTTAAAGTGAATATAATCCTCTCAGCTGTGCAATCCCATAGGACTGTGTGATAGCAAGTTTTGCATCCTGCCTCCCCACCATCCTCTATCCAGCCCCTCAATACTCAGCTAGTTAAAGGAGCTAGTTAAGGGGCAAGAGCATACACATAGTTTGGGAATGCAGGGTCAGACAGAAGACAGACACAAATGCTGGGAAGGAAGGTTGCAATACCTGTGAGCTCAAACAAATTTAATTGCTATTTTTACGATAAATAACGGAAAGAATAATTCCAAGAGGGAATATATTTATTTTTTAAAAGGAAAAAACCAACATCCTTCCCTTCCACAGCACTAGGATATTCCAGTATTGTCCCCCAAACTGACAGGAATTATCAGTTAACAGCCTTTTATAATTTAGTTTCATATTTAAAATCACACACAATACCAAGATAACACGAGCTTAACTACCAAGATAATATTAGCATAAAGCAATTCAATAGCCTGTATCTCTGCCAAAGCAGTTAACTACACCTCTACGTATAGTGTTACACATTTTATTCCCTTGAAGGCAGCTTACACATGTATTTCCAAGTCTAGTGTGTAGGAAAAGAATGAAATGCTAATTTCCGCGTTTCACAAAGTAAATGGAGCCAGGCAGCAATAGCTCAGAAGCTGGAACTAAACAAAAATGTATGTCCCAACCTGCCCATAGAGTAAAGGGTGTTCCTGGGGCACGTTCCATCTCTGACGCTCACTTTCACGCACTGCACTGAGATGTCAGAAGGAAGAAAACTGCAGGTACCCATTCAGACTTCCTGCAGAGGCAGCTGTAAGAGTAACTGGCAGTGCATGCTTCCAACCATGTGCAATGCTAAACGGGGCAACTGGAGGAACCTTGTGTCCTGCACTTTCAATCCATTATTAACTGAGTATCCACAAACAGCTATCACAGATGCAAACCAGTCAACTTCAGCAGGTACAGTGTAGTTACAACTGGAGTCCTTCACTTTTAAAAAGTATGATTTGTCCAAGAAATCTTATAATGAACATGTAGGAGAATAAAAATTTATTGGTTTGGGGTTTTTTTTTACCAAAACTGTAAAGCAAAAGAACATGTAGTACTGATTTTAATGACAGCAGCAAGCATGCAGAGTCTCTAATCTCAAAACCAGCTCGGAATACATCATCTTTCCCGTTAGAAAGGATTTTGTTCCTTTATTTTGTAACCCTCAACAGAATTCAGAGAAAGATGAGCTGTCCTCTTCCTGATGATCACAACCTGAGAAAAAAATACCATAAGCCAGTAGTTGCTAATACAGTGGCATGTTTTACACTCCCATGACAGCTTCTGGAAAGGCTGTGACATTCACAGCTTCAGCTTTGTCATATCCAAATTGTCTGCAACAGACGTGGAATATGAAATTAGGGCTTGTAACTCCAGGAGTGATACTAACTTAAAAAAATCCAGATTAAAAGTGAATAGCCAGCTAGATATTTCAAAGCCATTTATAATCACCAAACTGTAAGGTAACTGAGACCCATCAAAACCACCTAAACAAGATAAGCGCACAAGCATTCCAGTTACAACATGAAGCAATAAGCAATTTCCCTCCAAGAGAAAAGCACTGTGCCAACACTTCTCATACAATGAGAATTGACTGTTCCCAAATGTTGATAAGCATAATTAACCTTCATAACCCTGTCTCTGGCCTTGAACATTAAATCTGAATTAATCTTGAAAACCAATTAAAATGCTAAGCAGTCTATCTACTTTGGGACTGGAGAATATCACACTGCATTCAATTCTAAAAAAAAGCACAATTGTCTCCTTAGACACCTTCAAGGATCTGTCAGCTATTTTAGTAAAAATTGTAATTCATAAATAAATCACATTTTAACAAGAACTGAAATATTCTTCAATTCTTCATGAAGATCCTGAAACATTTAAGGTTTATGAAGGCAAAATTAAAGGTTTAACAGAAAACAATAGCCATAGAAACAAAAGATAAAGATGATCTACGTGGGCTATAAAGTTTGATTTTGCCTTTTCATGCTATCTTTAACAACAGATATTAATTACACAGGACAGTTCCCATTCAAAGAGCTTAACTTCATTCTCCACAGTAAGGTACCTTCATTCATTCTGCCTTTTAGATTGACTACTGACAAGGAAATCTACTTATGTCACTCAACCTGCTTTTTTTTATGTCTGCCATTTTTAAATTAGCAGAACAACTAAATAGGCAGAAGGAGCTGGAATTTTCATTGTTCTAACTTCTTTCCCACACCATAGATATATGTGACTCTGTGATGATCACTTTTCATAACTTTAGTTGTTCAACAGAAAGAAAAGCAGGTAAAGTGATTTCTGATTCTCTAGTGAACCTGAGCTGACGAGCACCATTCTATAGTTACTACTCAGTTTTAACATCAGAATTTTGCTTCCAGTGATATATTTTAGTGTAACTTCATTCATTGTTGGAGTTCAGAGTGGTATTAATTACTTTTTCTTGCCCATTTTTAAAATTTATTTAAAAATATACACAACATATCGGCTTAATAGGCATCATCTGTTTGAGTATTTAAACAAGCTTAGTTCTTCATTTTGAAAACTGGTCCTTTATGAGGTGACTGAAAGTCAGAATCATCTTCACGTCAAGTTAAGGCATATTTCAAGCCTTATAACTGCCAAGAAGTTCTCTTGATGCTGTCCAGTTACCCTTGACAGTGCTGTAGATGGCAGCATTTCACAGAGCTCACCTCCCCGCCCTAACCTGGGA
Source organism: Orthonyx spaldingii (assembly GCA_013397795.1). Lineage (NCBI taxonomy): Eukaryota > Metazoa > Chordata > Aves > Passeriformes > Orthonychidae > Orthonyx > Orthonyx spaldingii. Next base: position 946,627 of record VZTJ01002448.1, on the reverse strand, counting down.
CTAAGGACTGCAGTACAGGGCATACACTCCAAGACTGCTTCAAGAATCTTCAGTTCAGGCATTTCCACAACATACCACATGGTAAGAAATTATGCAAAATGCACTAATTTGAAAAGCAGCCTTCTCAGATGACTAAAGAGATGTACCACAATGCCAGTCAAACACAGACCACAGGTGAGATCATCCTTAAAATGCACAGAGATCCACAATAACCTATGTATGGGATTTGAGCACACTCAGACATTTCATTTCAGATTACCAAAATAAAATCAAGTTTTCCATAGTAACCCCATATCCCTGACTAGAAAGTGCTGTTCTAGTGCAGGTGTGTACATCTGGATCATCTGGGCTTTCACTTTACTTGAAATTGAGGCACTTTCAGAAAATAATGGCCTGCACATAAAAACATCTCAGTTTCACACTGAAATATAGCCCTAGCCAACACACTTTCCATGCAGAACCTCCCAAAAGCAGACACTTTTGTCTGGAAGTTGACTGTTCACATCATGACATGCATGGAACAAGCTTCACAGGAATGAACTACCACTCACTCCTGGAAAACGTAAGCAACATGAATCGAAGTATATATATATGTGTTGCCTTGACTTCCAATTCCCTTTCTTTCTAAAATTTTAGCAGAAGTTGACAAAAGCAAAGTATGCTATATCCCACTGCCACAACTCTTACATGTTGTGCTGCACATGCCAGAAGCAGATTGAGGAGCAAACTGTGCAAATCCCATGCCACCATCATGGCAGGATCACATTATTTCATAATGGGTGGAAAAACAAGTCAATCACCTGTAAGTCAGCAGCTTTAGGAAGTACCTCAACAGCAATTTCAGTGCTCCCCCAGACAAAATCCATCTCTAGCTGTCAGCCTCATTATGCATGTCAAGGAAAGTACATAACACTAGCTGCCAGGACACCAAGCATGCAAGCTTGTCTTTTTAATGCTCACAAATCAGAATTCACAGGAGTCTAGCATTTCCATTCCTTATGAGGAGGGACAGCCTGCTGAAGATCAAACTTACTGTCCTTGCTACTCAGCAAAACAATTGCTGGCAACAAGATGCATGAGACACCAGAAACAGTGATGAAGGAGCAGAAGCCAAAACACAGTAATAGGTCATCCTCATTAACTCAGGAAACAAAGTCCAAGGCTGTAATGGAGAGCAGACTGATACCACTGCATTTCACCAGAGTAGGAATAGTAGGGCTTCTACAAATGCTGGTCAGAGCAAATAAATTTATGCTGATAACAACTTCCCTGGAGTCAGTACTGGGAGGAGTGGAGTGTTACTAATTTTGCTTTATAGCTCATGCTTGCAGTAATTTGTTTGAGGAGGGAGGAGACACTTGCTGACATAGGCACCTGAACTGCAGCTTCTCCCACACTGTTACAACAGCATGATCTTTGCAAGGTAAGCAGCAAAGTCTGCCACGCATGGGATTCAAGTAGAGAAATTTAAAATTTCACAGCTGCAAAATATCCATGCATCATCCAAGCCTCCATCAGTGAACACCTGTATTTTTCTCCAGAGAAAGTGAAGCAAATCACAAGAACACAGAAGAATGTTGCTAAGTTTCTGAACTGCTACAACAGGCAGGACAGCAGCAAAGAAGAAAAAACAAATAATCCATTATACGCTTAAGTGAAAGGAGAGTGAGGTGCATGGGACTAAAGATAAAACTATTATGGGCATAGAACAAAGCTGGGATGGAGAAAAGATGTTGAGAAGTGTGAGACAATTATAACCAAAACAGTTAATGACACAGAGCCATCACCTAGAAGATGACTACAGCAAGACAAACATGGAGAGAAATGTATTTTTTTAAAATCACAAAACAAATTTCAAGCAAACGTGACCCTGCAACAGGATGGTGACGAAGGCCACCAGAGCTTAGTGGGCTTTCATTCCGTACTGATAGCAAAAGCAGCATTGTGTCACAAGAAGAGGACAAATGCTAAGTGAAGTTGGAAAACTGTACCTATTACACATGTGAACGGTAATAAAAAAGTCTCGTTGTTTCTTGTCTTCTCCCCGCCACTCAGCTCTCGGGACCCTTGACACTGAAGAAGGGAGTGAAGATTCAGTGAGAGCTTTCAGATTGAAAGGTAAAACCCTGATAACATACGCACACCTTCTTTCACTCAGGTCCTTCTCCAAGACTTCATGTGAAATTTGTTTAGTCATTACTTTTCTCTTCTCCACAATTTCCCCTGTCTGGGCTGGCCTGCTGCAGAACACAGTGTGCAGATTGCAGGTGGTCGGCTACAGCAAGTTACAAGTCATTAAAACACCATCTGCTCCCTGAAAAAAACACCACCACCAAAAAAACCCCACATCCCTTTCTTCCTTCCCTCCACCTACAAGTTTACAAACACGAGGTGCAAATTCAAACACCATCTCTACCAAGGCACTAAACTATATTCAGAAAATTATTCTAGGAGCCAAAAGCTTGCTTCCACAACATTTCCCCCAACACCTTAAAGCCAAATGAATCACAGATTCACATCACAACAGATGCTACTCATTTAGCAAGAAAGACAACCCAAGCTTCTTAAATCTGCATTTGTAGGATAGAAATATCTGCTAAACAACAAGTTTATGTTTTAATCACTTACAAGAAACTTAACAGTCAAAAAATCCCCAACTAAACCACACCACAAAAAAACCACCAAATTGTTTAAATGAAATTGTTTGCTAACACTGGAAACTAATACATTTTTTTAAACCCACAGAAAAAATGCCTACAATCACTCACAGTTCAAATTTACATGCGATACCTCAGACATGTTTCTGCCATCACTTTTGAACACTGTACATGGAGAGCAATGCCAGGTCTCTCTCACTCTAATTTCCCTTTCGTCTACCTGGGCTGCCAGCACAAATGCTTTTGTAGATACTAAATTCACAAAAGGTCAACTGCCAGACAATATTCCACATACAGAACTAAAAGCAAAAAACAAATTAAAACTCATTATCTTTAGTTCTTAAGAACAATACACAATGAAGTTACCCTTAACACTGTTTTCCTAAAATGCAGCAAGCCTTAGCTTCCTGAAGTTTAAAATTAAACCCAAATGCCAAAAAAGCCAGCAGTTTGAGAAGCCTGAACCTCCTGTTGCTACACAGCAATAACCAAGTGACCACAGCATTACAGAAAAATTACAGGTCTCTTCTTCCAAAAGCAGACTAAGCCATCTAGCTTTTCAGCTGGATCTTCATCAGCCTGAAGCATAAAATACTGTTCCAAGTTCTGATGAAGAAGACAGGAAGATATGATTTTTAGCTATTCACAGTATGAGAAGTGTCATGCTGGTAAGTATTTCAAATGCATAATGAATTCTTGTGCCTCTAATAAGAGGAAGAAGGAGTCCACAGAATATTATCCAGAATAATTAAGGAACAGAGTTCAGAAATAAATCTATGTAAGGGAACAAAGAACAAAAGTGCAGGAAGATAGGCAAAGCTACATCTGCAATATATTTGTCTGAAATTCCTGTTGGCAAATACTTAATCCATATAGGATGTAAAGATAAATAATTTCTTCTCTTTTTGAAGGAAAGACTACAGATGATACTTTGAAGCATTCACAGAACACAGAAACTGAAACAGTGCAGCTCAATGTTGACTTCTGCCTTACTCTGTTCATGCCTCAATTCCATCTATGCTGCTAATATGGCAATTAATAAGACGGAGATTATTTCAGTATATTTACATTAAGAGATAACACAAGTCCTGTTCATAAGTAGGTTATATTTACACAAAACAATCAATCATAGAGGAAAGTGACTTAAGATAAGCAAAAAACCCCAGTCTTCTTCATTTCATAAAGAAGGATGAAATATAATTTGATAATTGATAAAACAAACAGTAAAAATATGTGTATTAAAGTTCTTTTCTGGTCAATTAGTAACAAAAAATAAATATTTATACTCAATAAATGGTACAACATGCAGCCATGGATTTGTTATGCTTGAAAAATAACCACCACCTACCAGATCTTTAATCTTCTTGTTGACATAAATTAAGCTCTGTTTAGGAAGAAAGCAGAAATCAACAATAAGATATACAAGGAAACTTTCTAAGTCTACTGAAGACAGATGCTGTTTATAAGCCAAAAACAGGGGGAAAAGTACAAAAGCTTGTTTTAATTCAACAAGAACGTGTCTCTGAACACCAAAGTAGCACAACTTGTAACATGTGATCTGACAGTGACCAGAGCAGAGGTCTTCTACAAATTTAAAAAGAAAGCAAAGCAAAACCACCAAAAACCAAGCCCTCTCCCACCACAGGCCTCATTCCCTTACACCAGTCCTTAGTTTACATAAGAAGAAAGTATGTTTCCCTGCTCAAAGCTGACAACCAAACAGAGCTGATGACACTGAAAAAAACCCTGATCATTAAGCTTCAATGAAAAATATTCTTGTTAGTGCATGGAGAAGAATATTGAGCGGCGTTCTTTGAAGCACTGACAGTAAGTGGGTATAGTTAATATTTAATTAAAGTAGCTGACATGGTACAGATCTATCTGTACGCTCTCTCAGGTTTTTCGCCAATTTTTCCTTCACTTTATAGGGCAGCTGATTGCTCTCTGTTCTGCGTTCTACTTTGATTAGCATGTATAAGCTTTCTGCTCAGTGCTCCTTTGCCTTAGCAGACTTCATTTTTCAATCAAAAGAGAACTTTTTTCATCAAGGAAGAACATTCATTCTTGTTGATGATTTCAGAATTGTGTCTTAAAAATTCTGCTTATACACAGTAACTTTGTGCGCTATTTAAACAGATGGAATTGTAATTTCTGTAAAGGAAATACTTTCTGCTTGCCAGTATCACCGGCCTCAAGTCCATGCTTTCCTCTGATGGCTTTCTATCCCAGGTATTTTAATATAGCTGTTTGCATTAGGGTTCATCCCAACCATTTTCAAGGCAGCATAAGCTTGTAACAGTTAACTACAATCCTGTTTGCAACGTAGAATCAAGGTACTGTTTTTAAAAACAGCAAGCAGTAAATCTTTATAGGTAAGTTAGAGTGGGGTTCTTAATTCTGTGTACAAAACAAGATTTAAATGTTAGCTTATTGGCTTCTCTGCACAGTCAAAGAGTAGATTTTAATTGCTGACGAGAAATTACGAAATTGTTATTTCAGTAGAGGAAATATGTACTGTAACATAAATCTTCCAGCCTCCAACAGATCATAACAGACAGCCCAGCAATACCCTTAGCATTAGAATTGTAACTTTTTGTGTATTGTGCAGATTCAAGCTAGAATTTTTTTTTTTTTAAAGACACTAATGGAAGCAAAGAGATACCTTCAAAGTCTGTAATTTGCATCATACAGATAAGCAAAGCTGCTTTACTTACCCACACCAAGAACTTCTTTTTTTCTACAGGAGACTGCAAGTAAGAAAAAGGACTGCAGGTCACACCTACCCCGACTGTTGTGTTAGGCTGAAGACCTAGCTGGGAGCCCTGCACTGAGGATTGCCAGCTAGCAGTTTACAGGAGGTTATCTCCTTCTAATGTATTGCTTGGACACTCTTTCCTATGCAAATATATACATGTACCACGCAAATTATGTTCTACAGGTTCAGCAAGTCCTTACAGTAAAGCAGATACTCAAAGGCACTGTATCACATCCAGACAGCACACACCACGAAGTAACATGGGAAAGCGTATCACTTCAGGAAAAGAAAGAAGTAAACCCTCCTCCAGCTAGTAGTCCTCCACAGTGTCTGATCCATCTGGAGAGCATATAAGGGTATCATCATACCTTGTTCTAAAACGATAATCTCCTGAAAATCAGCTAAAGCCACAGACAGTCAGATGGTGCCTAGAGCTACAAGAAATCAGACAGAAAATTCCTTTCAGCACTTTAATGGTGATTTTTGCAGGAGACCAAGGAACAAGACAGATGGTACGTATCTAGTGAAATTGGACCAGGTAATGCAGCTGGAACTGCAGAAAAAGTAGAAAGGTCATATCTCACAAGAAAAAGCAGGTATCCCAGATGCCTTTTCCTCAAGAAAGGTAACAAGAGGAGGCCCTCACCATCCTACTTACACAGAAAAAATGGACAGAAGAGAAGGAAAAAGGCCATCTCAACATTGGCAGAGCAGATGCCATTAGGTTAGAAAAGTGATGCAAGTGGTCTTCACTCATAAAAGATACTCCTGCGTAAGTAATGTGCTCATTACATCCACTTTAAGTATGTCAGACATCAGCTATAAAAAGCATGGCCAGATGTTCAGTCATACTAAATTAAACCTGATACTTCAAGTAAGAATTTAACAGTATTCCTCTATCATCCTCCTTTCCTTCTCCTCCATATTACCATAACTTTTGTGACATTACCTGAATTGGAAAAGTATAACATCAGGGACGAAAATCAGAAGGCAGTAAAACAGAGAAGCACAAAGCATTTTAAGGTTCCCCCATAAGAAATGGAAAGAGCAGAAGAGCAGATTTCTTATTCAGAGAATCACTCATGATCAGGCATCTAGAGTGTTGGAAAATATGCAAGTCTAATAACTAATATTGATATGGAAATTTCTTCTTGTAGACCTTGTCCTTTGGCTCCCCGATGATAGAGCTAAATGACTCCTCCTGTTGCAGAGACCTCTCTCTTTGCCTCCCAAAGCGGAAAGAAAGCATTAAGAATAACGAGCATTAAGAGAAGAAAGCACGTCTGCATTATCTTCTGCAGCAGCATAATCAGTTACTCAACTGGTACAGTCATACTAGCAATATTTAATATGTTTTTCAAAATTATATTGTCTGGCACACTATACCCAGAATAAATGTATGGTGGCTGTACAGTACATGCAACAACCCACCAAGATGAGTCAAAGCCAGATTTTCCCTCCATTTGTCCCAGGTTTACAGTGCAGACTTTTATCCAAGTTTAGCTGGTGTACAATATCTCCATATGCCAATATTGTTCAGAAGAAGAACAAGTTATTAAAAACAGTGAATTGACACCAAGCTGATGCCTATTTGTGGCCCAAGTCTACAAGACTTCTCCTTTGCGGTTTTCCCTCCCAAACTAGCTGTTATTTGACATCTTCAACAAATAATTTTTAAGCTTTTTTATAATTTAACTCTGCACCTAGACAAACTTTGTTTCCTCTAGAATTGGATGAAACATACTCAATAATTACTCAAACACTCCTTGTTAAAAGGAGCAATAGCTGTGCCACTTTCAAGTCTTATCACTTTCATCTTGTTAACGTTTCAACTCAGAACCACTCTTCTATTCCTAGAACTGGTATACTAAAAAAGGTTAACACTTTCCTAAGGTACCAACCTGATGTCTTTGGATACTTTATTCCGTATTTATGCATGGACTATGCATTAACAGAATGATCATGTTTCAAGTACTTAAAATATATGTTCTTTTTTTTAAGTTACTCAGTCTTCATTGTAAAAAAATCGAGTAATCTTGAGTGTCCAATAGTCCCTCAAAAAGTGCAGTACAGCAGCTTCCAAGACTTGTGGAAAAATGACAACACTAGCATTAGTCATATCAGAGTACTCAATTTCTACCAAAGAAATTAAATTATACATCCACCTACTTGGGGAAAGAGAGGTCCACTTTCTAAAGCACTTGGCTGACTTCACAGGTATTCTTCACCTGGAAATGACTAAGGCCTGAAACAAAGCCATTCCCAGGGTTCAAACCACCTCCGCGCAGCACCACTCCTACAATTCACATTTAGTTTAGCTCCCAGTTGTAACTCCATGGAGCCAGTGTTCAGTAAAGCACATAAATGCAGTTTCACCTTCAGCAGCCATGGTGTAGGTGGCAAGGGGTCCACTCGACTGTCATGTTCCTATAGAGAAGGCACAAAGATAGCTGTGTCCATCTACAAAGCAGGAGATACACCAATGGTAAACTGCCTAAGAACAAATAAATGACTCTATCATCAAGCAGATGAGCTGCCTCATTTTCATATGGCACGTGTGAGGGTGGGGAAGGGAGAAGAACAAGCTAAGTGGTTCACTCTTAAGAGTCAGGCCTAAGTAACACAGACTTCATTATATGCATTGCCATAACACATCTGTTTAGACCAAAACATTTTCCTTGCGTTATGTAATCAATTGCACTACTCTAAATGGATATCTAAACTGGCTCAGTTCCGTTCAGAGACACAAATAAACTTGTTCTTGTGATTGCTTTCCACCAGAAAAAGTACTGAAAGAAATATCACAAGAGCTCTGATTAGATCAAAAGCCTTATAACAGATCTCTTATTAGACAAGGGTAAAGTCATGCAAGGAAGGAGACTGGTGACCTTCTACAGCCACGTTAAATATTTGGTTTCGTATTTGTTATTTTTTTGGAGTTTCAGACTGTAACTCTAGTATGTTTCAGTCCTTCTCTTAGACTAGTTCTGCAGTGAGGAACAATAGGAAACCCGCTCTCCTAGTACAGTATGGTGCTGCTGCATGTGAGTCCCACAGTTGACAAACAACGAACTGCAGTTTATGCAGACTCGCTGCTTTAATCCTAAACAATATCCTAGCTATCCCTTCTGTGCAAAGAACAGTATTTGACTAATGCAGCATAAAGGTCCACAAGTTGCACCAAAACCTCCACTGCAAATAAACTGCCTCCTCTTGTCCTGGCAGCACCAGCATCCCACCATACAAAGAACAAAACTCCTACCCTGCTCCTCTCCACCACCCGTCCCCACGCACATCACAGGGCTCTCGGGCAGCCACCTCCGAGACAAGACTGGGAGGAACAGCTTGCACAGGGGGTGGCAAACCTGTGGGGATTTATTCTGAAAGCTTCCTATGGCTGTGAAAAGTAATTTTCCCTAACTCCAGTCATACACTCTATTTCATCCCCTGCAGAAACAAACCATGCTATGGCCTGCTTCAAAGAAAAAAACAGTGACCCATAAGCAGCTATTTACATCAGAACTAAATATGCAAGAATAAAGAAAAAATCTGCTATTTAGCACTGAAAAGAGCCTATATCTGTCACCACGTATCCTCATACCAAGTGATCTTTTCTACTACACTGCAACCAGATCAGGAAAAACTGATGTTTCAAGTTTCTCAATTCAGTGCCAGTTAGGGAGCATCTAATCACAGATTTACAGCATTACCACACTTCTCTTTAAAACCTGCAAAGATTGTAAGACCATAAAATATGAATATATTAAGCAAAAACTTAGGTCAATGCAATATTTAAGCAAATGTCACCTGTATTTTACCTAAAAAAATGTAGCCACTTTGACCATAAAGGATACTTTTTACTACATGTCTTAGAAGTAATTAAAAAAAAATATCCACAAAAAATTTCAAGCAAAAGAACTTGCTGTGTACCTGGCCAAGTGTTGCATGAATCTTAATACATCACATTTCACTTTTAGAATAAAACCAGAAATCTTTCATAATTCATGAACTTGATACCAACTAAATCTATAATTTACTTTCACAAATCTTGTATCAAAAATATTATTCTAAGTAACATCCAGTTATAAGTAATAAATTGTTTGCCTTAACTCTCCAAATCTGTAGGAAATCTGTAAGAAATACAATATCTAAAGAACATGTAAGAGGAAAAACATGCCAATCACTGAGACACGGCCCTCTTAGGTACTTAGAAAAAGATCTACTGTACATGAGACAAAGCCAGGTTTGGAATGATGCCTCTGCTACTGGAAGAGTCACATGAACCATTCATGGGTGTTATTCATTACTTTGGGGTGGAATGAGAGGTGAAAAGTATCCTTTATTAAACTTTGGGAACATTTAGGAATAGATAAATAATGCCCAAGCCACAGTCAAGTACCCAACTCAGTTTACTAGACCACCCACCTAGTATTGGCTTTAAACGTGAATTCGATAAAGTCCCACTTATTTTCTGATGTGTAACTCATTAAATAGCTAAAACTGTCAAGAAAAAGAAGTCTCCTACAACACACGTTTCCCTAAGCTGAGCAAGAATACTCAGTTGAACAAAAATGTTTTTTCACATGTTTAAATGACCAGTATTATACCCACACTTTCAAGTCCAAGCCTTTTCAAAAGGAACTCACTCGTCTTTTGAAATAACTTTCAAAATACCATGGCCTCTGTTTGCAGGCAACAAATGATAACTCTGGAAGGAAACATGCTGGTTTTCCTTATCTCAACTGAATAGTCATATTAACAGTTTCTGCAGTACTGCAACACAAACACTGGGTGACAGGATTAATGCACTGGAAAATGTCTGAACATACAGATAGCATATGAACTAGCTTAAGCTTACATGCAATGAGAACACTTTCAAATGGATGAATGAATGGCTAAATGAAAAAAAGAGGAAGATCAGATACACACATTCCCATATTGTGTCAAAGTCACTGTAACCTCAAGAACTTCAGGAGAGACAGATGTAGCATTTTTAGCGGATGAATGATCAGTGCTGTAGCCTGTGCTGAGGGAACAAGCTGATAAAACCTCACATCCACAATTAAGAGTGTGAAGGAAACGAGGTTTATTTATTTCTCTCCTAGCACCAGAAGTCCAAGCTATTTCCTCAAAATGAGAATCTTTCTTCCCAAATGCCTCTTACCATCTGTCAAACCGTTTTAGCTGTTCTCAAGAGGCTTCTTATGCTACTATACACGCTAGATCTGCAACAGATTTCCTTCTTGTAGAGTACAGATGGAATTAAACACTGTTTCATAACAAATATAGCAAAATACTGCTCCAGATTTCAACTGTGTACAATCCAGAACCAGTTACTGTGAATAAAACACTTTTAACATATCTGCAGCTAATCAGTGGCCTATTATGAGCACTATTTCCCCACCTTCACTTGCTGCATTTATAGCATTCAACACTGTATACAGGTCTTCCTTTTAGAAGTCAGTGTCAGTCTTCAGAACATCAAGCTTCACCAAGTCTGTCAGTGTCAGTCTTCAGAACATCAAGCTTCACCAAGTCTCTCTACGGCAGTATGGAATTACCAAAATGAAACACATCATCAGAAAAGCATGCAATTTGCTGTTCCCACAAGCTGGACAAGTATACGTTTTAAGATAAAGCTACACAGAGCTGCTTCTATTGCGTCTAAATTGATGGAGTTTCTTAGGCAGAGAAACTACCTCCTTGATCAGAAGCTAATTTATAAAAACATCCCCAAAATTATGCAGATTGTTCAAGTCCAGGATCCAAATTAATCCACAAAGCAGCAACAATAGATCTCCTCTACTAATTATCAATACCACGAAGTATTAATTTTTCAAAGTCAAGGACTTATTTTTTCTAATTTCTGGTTACTAGACCTTCTAACACCTAGAAAACTTATGAAAGTCACACTGGTCTCAGTATTTTTCACACATTCTCACGAGAAGCAAGAGCCTTACAAAGCTCTTGGCATTGCTCCAGCTTTAAACTCAAAGAATGACTCTCCACTTTGTATTAGGGGGAAAGCTGTAGGCAGAGAGGGAAGGAAGGGAACTATTGCCCAGCTGAAGGTAAACACAGAGGTTATCAACTTTACCCAGAAGACAACAGAACAGCAAATGAAATCACTCAAGCAAAATTCAGAGACAGTCCTCTACAATGAATCAAAGGCTTTGGGAAAAACACTTTTTTTTGTTGCTGTCATGTTTTTTATTGGGCTGGTTTTTTTAAACAAAACAAATGACCAAGACTGTGCCCACCATTTCTTCTGTCTTAAACGATACATATTTCCGAACTGTATTAGCATCAACCACCTGTTCTAATAGAAACTAGTTGTAGCTGCTGTCTAACGAAACAGAAAAGATTAACTAATTCAACATCGTTATGACCACATCAGAATACTGAGGGGGGTGGGAGAAGCCAAACAGTAAAGGCAGTTCACTCAGCAAAGCATCTAAAGAATCATTTGACACTTAGAAGTAGTATTTTTAACTTTCTCACCAAGTCACCAAAACAGCCTAGGCAAAGAACTATGCTGCTTCACTCTTCCTGCAAAAACAGTGACTATAAAAATACCTCCCTCAGAAAGCTTTCTGCTACTGCTCCTCTGCTTCCCAACTGTACATCTGCCATAGAAGCAAGAACTTCATTGACAAGATACTCTATTATGAACCACAATTTACCTGACCAAGATGTCCAGTTTTGGAGAACAGGATCACCAGCTTCTGTGTTTGTACTACTTTAACTATATTGCACAGACTGGAGAAAAACCCACACCTGTACGGAGTAAGATTATGCTGTTTTCTACTGCTATCACTATTTCTTCAATGAAGGTCTTTTTCCATTTTCCTTCACAAGTCTCCATTTGGCTGAACAATAAACGTTGTTCTTTTGTGTTTAATCATAAATTTGAGTAATGTAGAGCTTGATGCCCATTCATTAAAAAGAAACAAACAGAACTAAACCAAACCACATTGCTTGGCCCACTAGGAAGTTTCAAGCACACGACATGATGTAATTTCTCCAACAAGTTTATTTTCTGTTCTGAAACAGAAGACCAAGAGACTAAGAGATAAGTTATCTGATAGACAGCCTAAAGCAAAAGGAATTACACAGCACAGGAAGGGAGAAGGGAGAAAAGGCCCTTGGAAAACTCTCCTGCATGCTTCAGGAAACAGAATTTGTGGGAAATGCAGTGGGGTAGCAGGTGGTAAAACAGTAATCAGTGAAGACATGAAAGCCTAATAACTGACTCGACACAGTTCATTAAAACTTGGCTGAGAGTTCTATGCAAAGATTTACTGGACTGAGAGGAGGCTGGAACACAATTTCACAGAATACAAAGTATGCACAGTTTCTTTACTAGGTAGTTGCACAACCATTTATTTGAAAGTGTAACAGCAGACCAGACAAAAGAAAATGGGTAAGTGCTGCATCGCCTCAGACCCTTCTCAATCACTTCAACAGAATTTAAGAAAAGGCAATCTAAAAATGAGCAAGCTTCAATAAACTTCCCTTCCCCCCAAATTATTTCCATTTCTGCACTTTATTTCTCTTTGGAGCAGAACCTGAGATAATACAGCAAGAATTATTAAAAGAAAAGGAACACAGAAGTCTGACTTTCTGTCGCAACTCAGTTCCCTGTAAAAAGTGTACCAGTCCAACATTTTTTCCTGCAACATCAGAAAATTCCTCCTTGCGTTGTAAAAGTTAACTAACATCAACAAGCATTTACAGAACAGAGTTTGAGGTACTCTGGGGGTTTACACATGCAGCAGAAACATGAGCTGGATGGCCCTTTACTGAAAAGTCAATTTTTATCTAATTTGACAAAACAGCGTGTTTAAAACGAGCTCTTTCCCTGGTCCATGATTAAAGTAGAAAAAAGATTATTTATTGCTAGGTCTAAGCTACATCAGCCTCAACAAATTCCATTTACTTACAACATGATTTTTAGGGTGTTTTCCAAGCTAAATGATTCTATGATCTTCACAACTCTACAATAAAAAAAATAAAGAAGAGCCAAAGGGTCCACAAGTGACCACAATCATGCATCTCTTCTTTCCCCAACTAGTTTCAATTCTGAAGTAGACATATCAAATCAGTTCTGGAAAGCAGGGCTATATGGCCACGTATTGGAAAGTTTCATCACAAAACAATTTGAGTTTTGATTAAAAACTAGTACATGGCTAAAACAACAAATTACCTCAGAAGTTTGCAGGGAATTCTAAAACAAAACAGCACACAGAACATTTCACCAGTCCGTTCGACAGCTACTTGATAGCCAACAGCGCAATTATGTCCTTCTCATATTTTCCGCAACATTTAAAACCAGAACTGTATCAACTCTAAACTCTCACTCGCCTAACAGACCTGACAAAGATAAGTGGGCAGCAGCGCTCCTTGCACAATTCTGTTACTGCCCATCATGTTCACTGCGCACTAACAACTCAGTACTAACTCCTGTCTTTTCAAAACTTCACAAATGAGGTTGATAATTAACAAGAATTAGCACGGCCCCGGTCACATTAACACTCAACAGATCAGAGATTTATATTTTCTATGATTAAGTTGAAATTATTGAAGTTATGAGAGCAGCCTGATGAAAATCAACTCTTCTTAAATGGTATCCCGATCTTAGTCCCAGGAACTCTGTTTTGTTTGGTCAGTAGCAGCACGAAATACGTTAGAAAAATCTTCAGTGACACACTGAATTGATGGCTCTTCTCCTTCCAGGAAAAGAATTCTACAGCGCTCTGCAATAACACGCAATTTGTGAAGACTATTACTCCAAGCAACGTGTGAATTTCATCCGAACGATCACCGATCTCTCTGAGCAAACCCCCGTAGAGCCCGGGCTCTTTAGGAAGTGAGCCATTTGCAAGGCCTGCTTACAGAGATACAGCAGCGCGGCTGGCAGCGCCAAGACACTGGGGACAGGCACTAGGCTTCACTCCCCAGGGCACGGCTACATCACAAGATTATTCTCCCGGTGCGAGGGGAAGGCGGTTACCGGCAGCCACGGCAGCTACGCTTTAACTGCATTTAACGCGGCCGGTTCCGGGGTGCGCGCCCGGCAATCGGCAGCAGCCGGCCCGTGCCTGCGGAGCCTCCGGAGCCCTCGGCCGCGATGCCCCGCTCCGCGGGGCCGG
>VZTJ01002448.1:879242-931792 GCA_013397795.1 Orthonyx spaldingii | reverse complement strand
GCCCCGCCCGGTCGCCGCCTGATCCGCTCATCCGCCGCGGCGGGAGGCGCAGGCGCGGGCGGCCGCCCCGCCCCGCGGGGGCTGCGCGGGGGCGGACGGACGGTCGGGCGCAGGGGGGGCCGCGGGAGCCGCCGCAGCGCCCGGCGACGGTGATGTCCTGGAACTGCCGAAAGAAATCCCATTCCTGCCGACGGCGCCGTGCCTGCCCGTAGGAACCGCGAGCTGCGCAGAATGCAGGGCAAAGTGCGGGCATAGGGAGCACGGCAGCGCTGTATCGGTCACCAGCGTGGTCTTACGGGATAACTGAGGCAGCCGAAAAGTAGTAACACTGGAAATAAAATGCGGTCGAAGCGTGCCCAAAAAACTGAGAGTCGTGGTCTCAGATGAACGTCACAACAGGAACCCCGCATTGGGATTTTTCTTTATTTTACGATCTCAAAATGTGACTTCTCAGAATCACAGAATCAATTAGGTTGGAAATGACATCTGAGATTATCGAATCCAACCTATGACCCAACAGCACCGTATCAACTAGAACATGGCACTAAGTGCCACATCCAGTCTTTTCTTAAACACCTCCAAGGACGAACGCTGGCTCCACCACCTCCCTGGGCAGCCAACTCCCATGTTTAATCACCCTTTCTATGAAGAAATTCTTTGTAATGGCCGACTTAAGCCTTCCCTGGTGCAGGTTAAGGCTGTGTCTTGTTGGCTGCCGGGGAGGAGAGACCGACCCTCACCTGGCTACACCCTCCTTTCAGGGAGTTGTAGAGAGCAATAATGTTTCCCTTGAGCCTCTTCTTCTCTTAGCACTTTTAAACACATCCTCGGTAATAAGAACCACCATGAGCAACTTACATGTTTTACTGTATTTCAAGTAACATCAGCGTGTACCTCAGGTTGTTATCGCCTGCCAGTTGACAGTACTGAAAACAGTTGCAAAATGCAGAGCATCTTCGCTTATTTCAAGAGAAAGTACTGTCAGTACGTTCAGAAGATATCTAGCACCTTCAGCATTCACCCCCAACTAATGACACAGAAAAGCTGACACAGGATTAATGTTTCCAGCTCCAAAAATAAGTCTTTTTACTCTGTCCAACTTTCATACAATCATCTGCTATATCTCAATTATGTAGCAGTGTCACTAGGAGTCCATTATCTTGAGTTAATGTTCCACTCACAATCTTTTCGTTCTGTTCCTTGGAATCAGAGTTAATTAAAAGGCTGATTATTCTTTCCTCAGTATTTTTAATGCTTCTGTAGAAAGATATGTGTATATTCCTGGCTGTGCGAGATTGCTTTGTCTTCTCAGCAATGAGGTATAAAATGTTGAATAATACAGAGAACATATCTAATGATGAAAACAAAACTGAAGTTCCTTTGTACAAAACTTTCTATAATTAGACAATCCTTCTTCCCAAAGGAGGGCTCTGGAATGAGATAATTCGCTCTGACAAGAGCTACTCACCCAGGCTTTCTTACTGTGGAGCTTTAATTCACAAGGGTGGTTGTCGTCTACAGAACAGACTGAGTCTAGCTAGACAGGGAAAGCAGTCCTGCGCATGTGTGCAATTCATGACTCATTTATGTCTTGCCTTGTGACAGAGCAATGCTTTAAAAGCTATTTTCAAGGACACCATATTTCACACTTTCACGCTTTGAGAGCTCCATAAAAAACATGGAGTTCTTCAAGTTGTGCTAAACACCCATGGAGGGGTCACAGTTTCAGATACACAAAGTATGCGATACCAGACTCTTTTGTGCAGCTGGTGGTTGGTTCCCTGAGTATGCCAGGTGAATCCACACTATGTTTTTTGTTTCTCCTGGAGGACACTGGTAAACTCTTGTTATTTATTCCTTAGAGTGCTTTCCTAGCTTTATAGAGTTCTTGTATTCTTGTCTGAGATAGAAGGGGGAGGCTAGCAGCACACCAAAGTAGCAAGAGTTTATGGAGAACTCGGCCCTCTGCTCACAGGGCTTACACTGAATCATATACATGTTGATGCTTTCATGGGTTGCACAATGCTGAGTTATGTCTCAGATGTTTCTCATTAAAGGGAAATATGAAGGGATCTCTTTTAGGGAAAATGGAGGTGAAAGGCCCTTAAAGTATCACATCTTCAGATTTGAGGACATAAAACTGATGAGTAGTGGGAGTTTGCACCTCACTCCTTAGGACAGTCAGGTGGAAAAAATATTTAAGTATCACCACAGATACATAGAATCATAGAATGGTTTGGGTTGGAAGGGACCTTTAAAGGTCATCTAGTCCAAACCCCCCGCCAAGAACAGGGATACTTCCACCTAGACCAGGTTGCTCAGAGTCCCATCCAACATGGCCTTGAATGTTTACAGGGATGAGACATCAGCCACCTCTCCAGACAACCTGTTCCAGTGTTTTACCACCCTTCATTGCAAGGGATTTCTTCCTAATATCTAGTCTGATTCTGCCCTCATTCAGTTTAAATTCATTCCCCCTTATCCTATCACTACATGCTCTTGTAAAAAGTCTTTTCCCAGCTTTCTTGTAGGTCCCCTTTAAGTACTGGAAGGTGCCATAAGGTCTGCTTGGAGCCTTTTCTTCTCCATGCGGAACAGCCTCAACTCTCACAGCCTCATAAGAGATGTGCTCTATGTCTCTGATCTTCTTCATGGCCTTCCTCTGAACTTTCTTCAGCAGGCCCAGATCCTTCTTATGCTGGAGATCCCAGAGCTGGATGCTCTGGACCAGAGAAAGCATTTGTCTGCACTGTATAGATCTGTGACCAGGAATAAACAAACAAGAGGCTCACAGCTAGCAGAATAAAAGAATTATCTGGGGTTTTTTTTTTCCTGTAGAAACACCACAACTACCAACCCTGTTAATATGAAGGTCAGAAAAAGGATGTGAAAACTGCTCCATGAAAGGGGAGAAGCTCTGTTCCATCTTTGACATAGGCATTTAATTAGGACATATTTCCAACCCATTTAAAATAGCAGGAATTCAAGTAACTTAAAGGGGAACCTGATATTTGAGGTTGTCAGAGAATGGCAAGGACAGGACTGTTCCCAAAGGGAAAGGTGAGTAGGGAGCCAAAATTGGTAACATATCTGTCAGGGCAGGTACCTCACCATCCAGGTCCCACTCTCTGACTCAGTTGAGCCAGATGTGCCTAGAGACAGTCACAGTCCCCCAGAAGTCCGGATCATAAGGCAATATCACAGTGCAGACAGATTCAAAATGAAGCCAGGAGCAAAATTCCTCAGTTGTGGTTAGGATGAGGTCCAGCAACTACCAAGGCAATGAGACCAGGCTGATGCTAAGTCAGGAACTCAGTCCACACGTTAAAGTTTAGATCAAATTACTATACCACAGCCTTAGTACTCTTCTAACACAGCTCAAGTAAGGACTGAAGGCCCAGGGCTGTGCTTAAATAGAGCTCTTGGGCCTCTGGGTATAAGTAGAAGCTGCAGATGAGGCTGCTTATAGTCATTAAGGCTTATTAGTGCACTCAGGACTACAAAGAGTTCATCTGGTCTCTTTTTTCCTTACCGGATAAAATTTGCGATAATATATTGAAGTAAGCTTTTCACCGCAGCTACCTACAGCTGCTCCTTCATGACTCAACTCTTGTGAAAGGAGGGTGAAATGGTGACAGAAGAGCTGTGTGCTAGACATGAAGCTGAGCCACAGGAAGAAAAACTTCCACCTGGAGTGTGGGAGCTTCTGACAGTGCCATCATCTCAGGGTTAGTTCCCAAGTGCATCTGTTCTCAGAAAACAAAATACTTCAGAGTTGAAGGTGAGCAACAACAAGGCAGAGCGTTTTGTTTTGTGGCTCTGCATATCTTTGATTATGATTGCACATGATTAGGGCTGGTAGATTCTACAGGAACATAAATAAGCTCTGTTCAAAATGAAGGTAAGACAATTTGCATTATTCTCAGATAACATACTTGCAGAGTCGCTAGAGGATATTCATTGTAATCCTGCTGGGTGTTGTCTTATTATCTAGTGTTAACACACGCCGCATGGGGCTTTACTGGAAAAGGAAAACAGAGAAAGACTAAAAGCAACAGCAGAGCCTGAAGTAAAGTGAGAATTCTGTAGTCTTGGCAAGGGAAGCTACTGCACACACTCACTTTATTTTTTGGTTTCTCTGAAGTGGATAGCAATTTCCTGCTACATCTACAAGTGTAGAGAGTACTGACAACATGGGGAGAATTAACAAAACCAGAAAAAAAGCCCCAGAAATATTGTATTAAAATTATTAAAAGTAAAAATACAGCAGTTTTGTGTTTTCAGGGAAGCTGTCTTGCTTGTTCTTCCTGGAAGTTTCAGCTTCCAACATTTGTCAAAGAGAAGAGAGGTTTTTGTTCTCAGCTTAAAAATATCATTTTTAGTAGAAGTTAAAATTGAGACCTTCATTCTAATTAACAGAACTTGGTTTTAATTAAACAGCAGCAGGGGTTTGGCAGAGAAGCAAAAAACTTCTTAGGTGAATGCTCACTTAAAGTGTTTTTAACATGTTCTGATGAAAAGAGGCTCAGTTTTGTATCCTTCCTCTGTGGGAGAGCCTTAGCGCTGCTGATAGAGCCATCAGTTCTGTGGCCTCACTGCATAGCTTTGTGTTTTGGAGTAATTATCTGCGTTCTGACATTAGAGAAATTAGAATTTTAATTAAAATTAGAAAGGATTATTATTGGGCGGTGAGTACATTGTAGCTGGTATGAAACAATATTTAGTAGCAGCCTTTTTATCATTGAATTTGCTAATGCACAGTTGTTTTGAAGCTTTAAAACTACTGACATTGCTCATGATTTGAGTCTCTAATTTAAAGTCAGCATGTTTATGCTAATTAAAAATTAGATGAAAATATTTCCACTTTGATTCTAAAAGCTGTACGGCAGGTATCTGAAGTATTTCTTATTTACAGTACAGTAATTCTCACTGCCTTTGATTTCTTCACAGTTACGAATGCTATCCTTAGGAAATTACTTTTGCTGCAGTAATCCATCATTTACCCCAGTCATTCACGGGACTAACATAAAAGAAGTCAAACTTAGTTTTCCGCTGTTGGATCACATTTTTATTTTATTAGATGCAGAACTACTCATTCTGTCAGAGACGTTGGCACTGCAGAATATTCCTCCCTCCTTTAGATCTAAGCTTGTCTCTATGAGATATGTCAGTCCTGATCTTCTGCATTATATTTAGTTATTTAGGACATGATGTTACAGGATTTTTAATTCAACTCAGGCATTTTTCAAGTACCCACATGTTTTTATTCTTTTGCATCACCAGTTCAAGTATTCTTAGCCCTGATGTGGTTTGTCATTTCTGCAGTTTTCAGTATGCACTTGTCTGACAAGTCCTCTTTAAATATCTGCTGTATCAGCTCCTCTTCTGTCTTGGAGAAGCTTCTTCCCCCCATGTGTCTGTTTTTAGCCTCCAACTTTCTTGTAGAGAACTTCACATTTCTTATCTACAGTGAACTGAGCTTGATAGGATTATATTTAGCTGTATCAGTAGGATTTTAATCCAATAATCCTGTTGAGAGGGAGTACTTCCAGCAAGGAGACCTAATGTACCTGTTTCACCTGCCCCTTAGCTTACACACCTTTTCAGCCAGTTTTCTCAGAACTGTTTGTATTAGTTTTGGTATTGTGAAGAAATAGAAAATAACAATGCATCAACTCTTGCACTAAATGGTAAACGTGAAGGATGTAAAATACATTGCACAGAATGTCAGTTCTTTCTGCCTGCTGCTGGGAAGCAGTGAATGAAGTCCTTATTTTGCTTTGCTTACATGCATGTCTTTTGCTTTCCCTATTAAAATCCCTTTATCTCAACCCACAAGTTTTTTCATTTTCACCTTTTGGATTCTCTTCCCATCCCACGGAGGGCACGTGGGGTGTGTGAGTGAGCAGTTGCATGGGGCCAGGATGCTGGCTGGGGATAACCCATTGGCACAACTCCTGTACCACATGCCAATTTTTTCAGGAAGGAAGGAAGACATGCACACGTTAAGATTGGGATGCTACAGGTTGAACCTCCTTTTCCAGAATTTCTTGCTGATATGTTTTGTTTTCCTCAGTTACAGAATGGAAGACAATATTCTCAAAGTCATAAACCTGTCTTTCAAAAGGACAGAGCCTAGTTGTGGGGGGAGGAAGGGACATCATAGCTGTGAGGCTTCTTTCTAGTCAAGTCAGTGGGCAATATGCACTGGTGCTTCCATAATTGGGTTTTTTTCCAAGGCTCTCTTCTCAGTCACCTTTTGTGAGGCTTTTTGTTCCCTGGAATGGTTCTTTCACACTTTTTTTTACCCCCAATAACTCTCTTCTATATTGGATGCAATACCATTCTATAGCCTAAATTTGGAAAAAGAAAGTTCGTTTAATTCAGAGTGAGTCCAGAACCTCCCTTTTCTCAGACCTATTTTGGGTTGCTGGCTAAGGAAGGCCATTCAGCTGGACCATGACAGGTAGGAATAGGGTCCCCCTGTGACCAGCTGTTGAGATTGATGCCTGAGTTGAAGCAACAACTGCAATTGGTCCTTAGCAGACACTGTCTTGCTGTAAGCCTCCCTCTTGACCCTTGATTGCCAGCTTAATTCGTACCCTTAATGTATGCAGGTTTTATGTCTTTCTATTGTATGTCCTTAATGCATAACCCACAAAACATGTTCTATTTCCAGGCCTCATCTTAACCTTAAGCAGTGTTGATCATGTCTCTGTTCCTTTAAATTCTTGCCAGATAGCTAAGTTCACTTAGCTTGTAAATGCTTGGTCTCTAGCACATCATTACTGAAAACAAAACTTATATAGTCACTGTTCAGAGTGGTTATATAGTCAGTGCTTGGGGGATTTTGTCAAAGAAAGTGTACTGTCACATTTGATTTCCTCTCACAGACAAACATTCATTAATTCAGTGTAAAGCACAGACATCTCTCAGAGTCTTGTTTGGATTTTTATTTAGCAGTAGGGCAATTGAATCAAGACTTCATCCACCTCTGCAAATGTGTACTGTGATTACGTGGTCTCCAGCCTGTCAGAAACTTATGAAACATTTTCTAATCAGGGAAAGGCAGCTCAGGCAATTTTCCCTCTTTCAGCTCTAGTACCACACAGCTCCTGTGTTATCTGATACTTTGTTTATATCATAAGAAAGTCTGATGCAGAGAAAACTATGTAAAAGTAACTCACCCCATGTGTTTTTAGGTCCTTTCTATGTCATGCAATTCTATTTTGGATTCTTCATGTTTTTCTTATCTTCTTAATATGTTAAAGGCCCGTGTCTCACCTCTAGTCCTTGACAGGCTGATCTTGATATGCTGAGAGCAATATTTATAGACGTAAACATCACAAATGAAGTATGATGTGTATGCTCACCATTGCCCCAGCTACAGGAAACTTCTTGCCTTTCCTCTCTGCTTGTAGCCTTGCTGTCTGCAAATCTAGTTGGAAGTTGCCTAGGTGGCTCTGCATTTCTGTCTTACAAAATATCTGAGCTGTCTTTTCCTTTTAGGTTTTGTTTGTGTGTGTACAGTTGTCATGAAACTTGTCCATGAGCAACAGCCTAAGTCCTGAGCTCTTTATTTATTTGCAGAAGAGAATATACATAATCAAGAATGAGGGAAATTCCAGAGGCCTGTGAAATGGAAATCACAGTGACCACGTTGGAAAGGATGGATGGGGAGAAGAAAATAACCAAGGAAAATGCGCTTAGCCCCTTTTTCCTTCCTAGAAATAGCCTAGCATAAGTTGTCTATGTGTAACCCCTAGAAGATAACAAGGTAATGACCAACAGCTGGCATTAATAAATCAACAAATCATGTGGAATTACCCTCTTTTTCTCTACTTGAGGAATTTTCTGAATGATAGGAAATCAGTGTGATATGCTTTAAATTTGGTAATACCTTAGTAAGCACAAAGATACCATCTACATACAACATCTGTGAAGTGGGAATATAAGATACATTGAAGTTTGATTTTTTCTGGTTTGAAAAATAGAAAAGTTGACAGTGGCTCCTGTAGGTTTTAGAAAATGGTTCAAGGTAATATAATAGTATCCTTAATTCCATGTACTTTATTGACATAAATGTGCAAGTTCTCTGTTGTGATAGTTATGCTGCTTCTTCCTCTATTTTTGCCTGTGTAAAGGCAACCTCATGTAGTCCAGCCAGTCCACAGCATTTATTTGCTGAAGGAAAGCATTCACAGAGCATAAGTTTTCTTCAATAACCATGAACACATATGAGGGAAAAAAAACACTGCAAGTGGCCATTTTATTACATTATTCTCCAGTGTGTATTTCTGACCTGATTCTGCACTGTGGTACCTTTATACTACAGAAATGAATCTACCTCTTCCAAGTGAGTTTCACCAATGAGAATGGATGTAGATTTAAGCTTAATGCATCCTGAAAACTGAAAAACATAGTTTCAAGGTCCGATTTTTTTCATGAAAATTTAAACTTAGCCATTTTTAGTTATGAGAAGAATTATTTAATGGAGCTATTTGCTGAGTCAAAACGTAGATGATTATTTCTAATAAATTGCTGAGGTTCTGAATTCAATCTTGCCTTCATGGATAGGGTTCTGTTAAGTCAATGGAGTGGTCGTTATAGTATAACAGTGAGTATGACTAAAATCACCTGCTCCCCTCCATAGCACTCCTCAGAAAAACACTGCTTGTTAGGAGAATGTGTTCTGAACTGCTATACTTCATACAAATGATACAACTGTGAAGTCTAGAATAAAAAAAACTAACAGCAGAGGGAGGTATACGAATATGAACAGGAGAAAAAATGTGGACTTGAGACCTGAAAGCAAATGAGATAAAAAGAGAGAGCCTGTGCTGCAGCAGGACAGTGAAGGGCACGGCTGTGCAAGTGAGGGTAACTGCTGGTTGGTACCCAGCCTGCAAGCCCCTGAGAAACCAGCCTGTTGCTAGGATTAATAAAAAAGTGGGTGGATGCAATTTTGAATTTCCTGGAATTGCAAGGAGGGGGGATAACTGGGTTTGGGTTCTTTTGGTTTTTTTCTCTTTGTCCTCTTTCAGGTGAAACACTCTCAACTCAGGGAATTTTTACTTTATTTACTTCCAGTTATCACCAACTACTGATCACTGATTCAGGTATTGGGTGGGAAAAAGAGAGAACGTAATTAAATACTTTAAGAAACGCCTTTCCTTCCTCAGGCTCTGCTTTGGCCAAACACCTCTTCTGCTTCCATCCTCATCTTCTGTTTCACTGCAGGTCATACACCTACCCAGGGGAGGTAGTGGTTGGTTGTGTGATGACTGCTCTCTGCCACTCTCCTCTCTACAACTCCTTCCCTTCTGGCCTCTCTGGGACTGCATATCTCCAACATTTTACATGACATCCCCAGCTGTAACAGAGGTCTTGAATACCTTTTCTTTCTGGTAAATCCATGGTTTTCTCTGGTACTGCAAAAATGGCTTGGAAGGCAGTAGAATTGTTAATACCACTAGTCATATACATGCAAAAAATTCTAAAAAGAAAACGTTGCTTTTAAAAAAATTTAAATTGAAAAATTCTAAAATGTTACTGATTGAATCAAAACCAAATCTAGGTGCAATCGCATGGTTTTGCCTCTAAATACCCTTTCCTGTCTTCCATCAGATACAATTTTTTTGTCTACTAAAAGAAGCCAACAGCCCATTGATGATGGGGAGAGACTGCTTCTTACTAAACCTGTCTGCAATGTATGGCCCTATGTGGTCAAAACCAAAAACTAGACAAAATACTTCCAGGTGCTCCATCCCTGCTAGTGCAAACACTTGTGAACAATAACGTAATCAAGTGGTAGCTAGGTTATTTTTGTCCCCAGAAGTCTAAAGTTTTCTTGAAAAAGAAAGTTCTCACATACGTGTCTTTTTCTATCTCTGCAAATCATGTATGGCTGCAAACATTATGTGTGATAGCAGGCTGTGAGGATGGTGATAAGTTGTAAAAATGCCTTGTCTTCTTAAGCAATCTTAATCTAAAGCCTCAGAGGCACAAAGCTTTTTCCTTCTATTGCTGTATTTGCAGAGACTTAGGTGAAGGACAGTCTCAGAAATGTATTTCTCAAAAGTATATTCTTAGGGTGTTATTCAGGGTTTGATGTGGGTTTTTTTTTTCCCCCCTTGCTGAGTTGATATCTTAATATCATAATGCCTTAATGCAACAATGTCTTAATGCCACAGTGTTTGTATTTTCTCATTTCCTCAATGTCAGGACTGTCCCTGCTTGCTCAGAATTTTTCAAGACTATTTGTCTACATTAATGAAGATGTGCTTTACCTCTGGTCCCTCCCTTTGTGTTTTGAATTATGGGACAAATTGTCTGTCTGATAAATTTCCACATTTATTTCAGTGTTTTCCAGCCTATAGTTTCCAAGAGCTGTAGGGATACACTGCAATAGTCCTCTTGCTGGTTTAAGTCCCAAATGTGATATTGCTTTCCCAGGCCAGGGAACTGAGGGATAACAAAAAGACCTTGTCAAAACTTTCCATCCTGAAGTGCTATAATAGGAGCCCTGTCAAACTTCTGATTAAATTCCATGGGGCCAGGATTTTACCCTTATCTGAAAGCCATGGGATTTCTCCTTCACGATCAGTGTCTGGTTAAGTAGCTAGACCTGACCCTGAACTCCAAATTTAAACAACTAAGTCAAATGTTTTGGTACAGTGTGAGTCTTACCTGAATTATTACAGTTCAGACCCATCTCTACTGTGCACAGGAAAAACAGTTTTGAAACACATGCTTTGTATGTCCCAAAACATGGGCTGGTGGCCTTTCAAAAGCAATATGCATTGTATTTCACTGTAGAGTGCATTTGTATGTTAATAGCAATATAATAATATAGAAATGTCCTCATAATATTGCTAAGAGCTACGTCAAGTATCCTGTCTTTTTCACAGATTGAAATATTGAAGTAGACAGTCAAAGGATTTGACCCAAGTTCCAAAGAATAAGCATGTCAGGATTTATGACTATTTCTCTAACAGAGGAAAACTTTACCCTGAAAAGGGTATTCTGTCTGAGAGTGATGCCTTGGGGTACCTTCAGCAGGAGCTTCCTTCCTCAGGGAAAGACTGAGGTGAGCTACTCTTCTCAGGGAGCTCAAAATCTTAATTACAACTCATCTTAGTACACTTCCACTATAGTTCACAGCCGCTTGTGTACTGAAGGCTCCTCTTGCTGGTGTCAAGCCCAAATATAATGAATGGACTGTAGGATCAGTGTATAAAGCTGCAGATGGCTCCTATAAGCACTCTCACTTATCCTCTGTGCCTGACAATGCATAAATCACTAGCACCATCTGCCTGCTATTTCTTTCAGCATATTGGGCATTTTAACTCATTAGGAGGTGGCAGGGAAACTCCTCTCAAACAACAAGGGATTTGCCAAAAGCACAAGCCTCTCAAGCCTCAGGAAGACCAATGCCTCATCATTTTGCTAGCACTCTGTTGCAGGAAGAAATGCCTGCTTCATTTCGTACTTTCATTGAGGTGGAGAATGGACTATTCAAAAGCCTGGGCAGGAAATCCTCATTCCCTGTTTTTCTGTGCTTTACAAGGAGGGAGAGTGATGATGGGTTCATATCCTGGCAAATCTCATCATCATTCTGTTTGGTCTGGACTTACTTGCAGTCACCCCTGTGCTTGCCTGCTTACTATAAATAACAAACAGTCAGAAAAAAAGAATTCACAGCTTCCTACTCAGTTGCTGGCAATAAGAAGCTATTTTCATGGTGCTTGTTAAGTATTTTGGGCTTTGGCTTGGATTTCTACAATCATGTCTGTAATAAATCACATTAAAAGCAGCTTAGTTGTGCTACATATTGAGTTTTATGCAAGCAAGTTTTTACTTGAGAGGGTGAATGAGGTGGGCAAGACACCAGATAAGAGAATTATTCAAAATTGTCTCAGCTACAGATAGCAAGCAACTTGGGAAGATGCAGTCTGAGAGAGAAAAGGCTATAGTAAAGAAATAGGGTGAACAGAAACCCTTAGGGTATGTGAGGAAAAGAACTCTTAGGTGAGAGGAAGACATCTGTAGCTGGAGCAAGACTGAACTGAATGGCTATGGGAGACAGGCACTCTAAACTGCTGATTTGGAAGGGTGGGCTCAGGTGAGAATTCTCATTTCTACTGATGGGTGCAGGGGGTTTTTTTTGTAATTAAAAATATTTACAAATTTTTCGTGATGGTGACCTTCTTAACATGTTTTGGAAATTGAATGAATATTTTCAGTGTCTAAATGTTTTACTAGCATCTCTTACCTTTAAAATTATCCCTGTTTTGATTTCTGAAGGCACCTATTGTTTCCTTACTGTTGCTCACTGCTTATCCCCAGTGCAGGTGCATTCCCTGTGCTGTGTTCAGGCAGCAGTCCTGATTCAGACAAGTAATTGTACTGGGTGAGGAGTGCATGCGGCCAGGCACTGAAACAACCCTGCAAAGGCACCTTCTCTTGCTCACTTCCTGGCTCTGACTGCATTTCTCAAACACTAGTGTGCTTCTAATGCCAGTTTTTGGGGGTGTGTGGCCCTGCATGCATAAATCTGAGTGGTGTTGAGGTTCATAGATGTCTAAGGAGCAAGAGTGATCAAACAGCTGTAAAGCAAGGATGTGCTTAGTCATTTCACTCACAGGCCTATAAGACAGAATGCACTTTTCTCTAACCTTGGTTTCCAGAACAATGAAAGCATTAGCAATGGATTCCTCAAAGGAGTTTTTTTTATGTTTTGAGCACTACCTAGTAAGATATTTCAAGTCTTATCCATATACAGAATTCAATGTAATTTTTAGAAATGGTTTAATTATACCAGTACAAGTCAATATGTATATAGCCCTAAGTTGTTTTATGTTGATTTTTATCAAGTTGATTATCCAGACAAATAGCTGATAAAATCTGTGTGGGTGTCTGTATAGGAGTGTTACATTAGATAAACCAGTGTAAGTCATAATTTAACTGGAATAATATAGATGTGTCTGCAAGCAAGATGCTTGTGTGGATTTTCTATCCTCACTTAGACACCATAAGAATTAGCTTCTTCCAGTTTTTTATTTTTACATCTTTCCTGTATCTTCTTGCATATATGCATTTTAAATTATTTACAATATTTCTTTCTGATACTACCTGAGAAAAATCTGCCATGTTCTTGTTTAGGCTACCTTATGCACACTAAGGGACTTATTTTGGTGCAAGCTGTTTTTCTAGCATATTTTTTTCAATTCTCTATGTGGCTTTAGATCAGAACCTATTCCCATTAAAATATAAAGCATCAAGAAACTCCAGCATTATATTCTTATCTAGTTGTACAACAAGAAGAAATTCTAATCTGCAGCAGTATCTTATAAAAAGGAAAATATCCTGCCCAATGCCCAACACATTCTAGTGAGTCAGAAGTTTTACGGTAACTGTTGGATTGCTGCAAATATGCAGAATAAAAATCAGTGGAGGCACATCTTGCAACTACCACTCCAGGCTGTAACTTTGTAATAAAACCTCCCAGAGCCCTCATTCCCTGTCAGCATGTGCTTTACTTCCATTTTGAAGAAAATTCCCTAGAACTCAATGATCTGCCAGAGTTAGATTATTCCATCTTTGGATACACTGCAGAATACATATTTTTATTTCATTTTTTCTGTAGTTGTCCAGGAAGGAACAAGCGGTGGGCTGGATGGATTTTCACCTTTTCAAAGAAACAATTTTGGATTGCTAGACAAAGGTCCTTTTACATGATTCTGTGTATTATTCTAGGTAAAAGATGAACAGGATGCAGAGTGAAACCTACTGTTTTCATTTATATACTTAAAGATAGAAATAATATATGAGATCAAAGATGTCTTATGTGCTCCTTTTTGTTTTACTGTTTCATAATGCAGACTATATATCAAGCTATAAATCATTCTACTTCTTTTGTTGATGTTACTGCAGATGACTAAAGCAGAACAACTGTGTTAAAAATATGGGTCACATTGCTTTTGGTTTTCCTGCTTTACATGGTAGAAAGAATAACACAGTGTTTTCTAAACCTGTGACTTGCAGAGTTATGGAAGAGTTTGACTCAGATTGTATATCATTATAAATAGTGTTTAAAAAGTGGTGTCTAGATAGTCATATGTTGGACATTGGGGTGACATTGGGGTTACATTTGGGGCTTAAGTAGTGAAACTGAGGAAGAATAAAGGACAAAACTTCTCTGTCTGCCCAGCTTCCTGCTGGTTTTTGTTATGCTCTATCGTAACACAAATCTAGGGCTACCTGCAAGAGAAATACCACTGGTATTTACATGGGTAAAAGGGTAGATAGAGTTGCAGTAAATGTCTGTGATCAGCAAATTCCATGTGACCCCAGCAGACCCATCCAAGACTGCATTCCTGGTGCCTTTGCTCTTGGGCTTGCTGCAGGAGTCAGGCTGGAGAAGAAGCATAGAAGAGAGCCATAATGGTTGCTCTGACTCCAACCAATGCATCCATCAAAGCCTTGGCAGATGGAGCCAGGATGCAAGATCAAGTTTGTGGGCATGTATGTGTGCTTGCATCTGAGAGCTGGTGTCATGTGCTGAACACAGGCCACAAACACCATGTGATAGGGATGGCAAATATACTGGCCTGCTGTCTTCTTGAATCAGGGTCTGCCATTGAATGCACTCACATAGACAGGAGTGTCACCATGATGCGTTTGTCCTTCAGATAACTTGAATTGTGTTGAAACAGATACCAGGCTGGCAAGATGGACAAAGACAAACTGTTACCATGCTTTAAATATTTAATGGGCACATGTTCAGTACTGGTTTGGGGTTTTGAAGAGAGCTGAGCATGAAAAGGGTCCCAAAGAAATGGATTCTTGGTGAAGTATCCTGTCCCCCAAAACAGCCAGCCCATGTTAGTGCTCCCCAGCATTCCTTTCGCTGCAAGGGACAGGTAGTGCATGGGTCAGCGCTGCATTTGCTCTGTGCTCTAAGAAAAAATTGTGTCAAACCTCCCAGCAGGTAATGGAGCTCACAAGCTTCTCCTTGTTTTCAGTCTTAGATGGCCTCTAAAGTACGAAAAAGTGTCTGCTGTGACAAGTGCTTTGCTCGAGTGGCTCAGTTCACCTGCAATTCTGATCAATATTTGAAGAGCTGACTAAAGCCATTTCTGTTCTCACACAAAGGCACAGGTTGAATTGTTGGTCTTGCTCCCTAGGAATAAGCTAGTGAGAAGTTGCGAAGTGATATGTAATGAGCTGTACTGGATTGGAGTGCTACTATTGAGTTAATTTGGTTATATTCTGTTCTAGTCAGCATGAAAACCCTGCTTTTCATAAATGTACTAGATCAAGTCACCTTATACCTCAAGAAGTAATAAACTGTGCTGAAGTAAGCTTTTTTTCTCCACATGGAGCTTCTAATTAGTACAAATGACATTAGACTATGTTTGCCTCACTGTGAAACAGAAGCAGAAAATAAAAAACAGAGTTAACACCCGAGGTGCTAACATGTGTATGCACACAAATAACTTAGACAAGTTTTTGTGCACACAGGGTAATTAAACCATCTTAAACTTTAAAACAAAACAAACAAAAAAGTACTGAAACAACAATTAGACAAGAATACATGAGATGCAGTACAGCTGCATGAACCAGAGCGAATTTTCTTCTCTCCAGCAGATGGCAGAATGTTCTCAGCTACAAACAGGCAAGAGCGAGTTGAATCACCTGAAACCTAATCTCTAAAAGAGCAACATCCAGTCTTTCTTTGAGTTGCAGATCCCTGAAAAATCTGGTGGAGTTAGGAGTTCAACATATAACAAAATAGATAATCTCTTCTGATGGAAGAGATGTGGGAGTCACCTAGCAGGACAGCTAGCAATAGTCCATGCAGCTCAGATTTACACTACAGCTGAATTGTCATAGCTTGTCCATAATACGTGTTAAAGCCCACAGAGTTTTTCCACATAGCTTTGGCATGCAGTTTAGGAAGTTCAGACAAGAAAATGTGCTGAGTAGAAGGGTAGTAGAAGGATATCCCAGCTTTTGTGACAGCTCTCAACATCTAATTTCAGCCACTGATGAAGATAGGATACTGGGCTAGATAGACCTTTGATGTGACACCATATGGCTGCTCTTATAATACTTGGCTGTGTTACTTATTCCAGTCAATTGTTTAAATAATGTGATGAAATAATGTTTTGCTACAGATGTTTTTTAAGTCCTTATTCACCACTATGTGGTAAGGCAGCTAATGGGTAAGGTAGGAAGGGTTAAACTCTGGGCATCAACACGTTATTCTCTGTGTATCTTTCGGCAAGTCATTCATCAGTGAATTTTTCACCTTTCTACCTGAAAATTGGATGCAATGCCCTCAAGAGATAACGTTATATGCTTTAGAAGAATTTGTCTTTATTAAGTGCTCAGATACAATAGAGAAGAATTAAGAATGATGACTAGGAAGATAGGCTGTAAGCATGAACTCTTGATCTAAATGCATCCTTTTAGCTAAACTTTGAAATACTCCTGAGATCTCATCTTCTAGCAAACACTGCATTTTAAGTTTTCTAATGATAACCATCCATTCTTGTTTTGTTGTTGAAATTATTGTTTGAGGGTTTAGAAACTCTTATAATAGCCCAAGCAGGAAGGATTTCCTTCCACTGGGAACAGTAACTAATTATCAGGTACTCATGTAGCTTGTGGGTTTTGTTGTGTTGCTTGATTTTTATGATAAGTAAACAGAATGTTTTTTAGTTAAAGAAATATGTGGTCAAATAATTTTTTCCAGAGTCCCTTTCTGGCACATTTCTTATCTGATGTCCTATTCTTCAAGTCAGCCCATTAGAATTGATGGGCGGAGTTCTGTTCCCTGCTCTGCTATCAGCTTCTCTCTTCCTCAGATTGTAGCCCAGCTGTGAAATCCTACAATGAAAGTTAATGCTTCTGCCTGTGCTTTCTTAACACAAGCAGAATTTTAAATAGATGAGGATTCAAGAACTTTTCCCCCTCTCTTTGGGAAGGTAGCAGGAGAGGATTGAATGCAGAGTGGTTCTGCATTAATTCATATGTTCTATTCAAAATCAAGGTCAGTGGAGCAAAGAGAAAGTCACTTAAAAAATCAACTGTCATATATTTCTTGTTGTTCTAATGAGCCACATTAAATAAGAGTAAGGAAGTATTAATTCCTGTCTCCAGATGTGTAGATTTTATTTATGCTCTTTGGTTTCTGAGTTAACCTTACCATATATCTTTTGTGCAGGTTTAGAATTTGTGGATTATCAGAATTCAAGGTTTGCCATAATACTTTTATTAGCAACCTCTGAATAGATAGATATTCAATCATCTGTCACGGGCATTGTTTACAAGGTGGCCAAATCACTCCTTCAGCTCTAGGACAGTAAGAGACCCTGAATAATTTTGTTGCAGCTTTTACTGTGTTCATTCCCAGCCATCTGCAATCCCTGGAGCATCATGGATGTCCCCAGAGCTTTTAAACCTATTTTCCATCTGTTGCCTTCCCACCTATCAGCAATACTAATATGCCCCATAAGATTTTGCTGCTCTCACTGACAGCAAAAGCAACATTTGGAGCCTTCTGTTGTGTGCTGGTGCTGCAGGGAGCTGGCAGGCAAGCAAAAGGAATTAACAGCTTCAGAGCCCTGCAGATTAGGGTTAGACTCAGAATCAGGCCATAGTCAAAGCCATGTACAAGTCCTGGGAATTAAGAACCTCACCTACAGCCTGAAGAGTGCTACCAGGACCTGACACCTGAATGTTCAGCTCTGTTAATATGATTCCCTCACCATTGGTAGCTGGACAGAGGGCAGAGCGTTGATTCCATTTTGCTGTACTTGCTGGTCAGACCAGCTGAGGCAGCAAATCAAAAGCAATTTAGTGCCCTGCTACCTGGGAATAAGGAGAAGGAGGAAAGGTGAATTTCATGTGTCTTCTGGGCATAACTATCTGCAAGATGGCCTGTTATCCCCTCAGTTGCTCAGAACTGAAGCCACAAGCACAGCTGACCTCTCTGTGTGGTGCAGGAGTGGAGAATGGAGGCAGATAGTTTCTTATGCTTTGGGAAATGGGATAATATTGGAGATGGGAAGAAGCTCTCAGAGTTAGTAGAGGAAATGACTTGGGAATAATATCCAAAAAAAGAAATTATATCTATTGATTTAATGATTCTACCTCAGACCTGGGACACAGACTTTATTAACCTTTCAGTTGTGCGTGCACTTTGGTAGTTCAAGGTTTCCATGCAGGCTCTCCTTTCCTTGGTGCTTCACCTTGTAAGTTCTGCATCAGCCACATGGGAGGAAAACTGGAGAATGTCACCATACTTCCTTTTCACACCGGCCTCCCTGCCACAGCTACATTCATGTATCCACATTTCATAGAGAAATTATTGGTCATTCACAGAAAGCAGTATTGGAGCACTCATTCTTATTTTTCTGTAGATACTGTGGTCATCAATAAATAGCCAAACAGTTATTTTTGAATGCTGCTTTTATCTGTAAATGACTGCAGGAATTGGGATATTACATCATTATATTGAAATGATGGGATGGCATGAGGAACCATATCTCTGAAGGAGAAAGATTGTTTATGAGCGAGTCTGAGAGGCTGGTTAAGTCTAATGCTAGGAAGGAAAGATAGATGGACAGGGAGACACCCATCCCCAGTTCCAGAAGCCAAAAAGTGAAAAAGCAAGAATAGAGTAGAGCAGAGCAAAACTCTTTAAGAGAGGAGAACTGAAAGTGGTTTGGTAAGGATGTATTGTGAATCTTGTGCTGTAGCAATGCAGCAATGGATGTTGCCAACATAATTTGATTCACTATCATTTTGGGTAATAATCTGACCCTTCATGATGATCTTCAGAGCCTCTTTTGGGTAATATGAACATCCAGGTTAGGAGGTGTTATGGCCAGCCCCTGAAGGTGAGGATAACTCAGGTTCCTGATAGATCCTGCTTCTCCTCTGCCAGGGGTGCAAACTGAGCCCCAGCAAAGCACCCTGCAGCCTCTGCAAATGGCTGATTGCTTTCAGTCATTAACCACTAACATTTTGGTCTCTCACAGGAGGTACTTCACTGGAAGGAACCCTTTCATTCAGCTGAATTTAAGAAGAGCAGCTACCAGCACCAGCAAGGCATGAAGACTCTTCTGCTGCCGCCTTGCTGGTCACACAGAAGTTTCCCGATCCTGGCAGCCTCCCTTGACTTCCTGGCATGAGTCAGTGCTTCTCCGTATTAAAACAAGTTCTCTGATGCCTTCCTGCTTCTGAGATGGGAGCTGATATTTGGCAGGGGAATGGCCTCATGTCAGAAATTTGCTACTTTCTTGTCTCCTGACAGTAGACCATTTTTGAAAAGGTTACAAAGCACTCTGGTAGTTCAATTAATATGAACTCCAGAAAGACTTGTCAGAGTTTGGTACCCATTTTCCTGAGAAATCTGCTCTGCAGTTAAGAACAGTTCTTGCCCAAGCTGAGACATAGTGAGTAAGAGCCCTCCAGGTACTGCTTCTGGCTGCTGAAGATGTTGCAGTCCTTGATAAAACAGCTGACAGCAAACAGCTGGCCCATTTTGGATTTTCAGTGTTCCTTCTACTGCATCAATCTTGGCAGCAACAGGACAAGAACTAGGGTACAACAGGGAGTGATGGGGAGGTGGAGTAGAGTGATGAAAAGGGGCAAGGTGCCTAGAGAGAAGACTGGAGAAGGGAGTTGTTAGAAGAGGACAAATGCTAAAATTTGTATAAAACTGGATAAGGGATTTGACTGTTTCATGTACTTTGAGAAAAGAGTCTGGAATGCAAGAAAAATGACTTTTTCCTAAGGAAAACACATTGTGACAGCATGAAAGACCAACAGTCTATTTCCAAATAAAATGGAAACATGATTCAAAATAATTAACTAGTAATGGAAGTGTGGAAGTGGAGGAGAGAAGATAAGAGAAGAGGTAGTAGCAATAAAATAGATCTGCAAAGATATTGCTTGAAACATTTGGATACTGAGGGGGCAGAGGGAAGAGAAAAGGAAGGTAATTTAAAATATGTTTATCCATCATATTTTATGATGGATAAACAAAATAAACACGAAGATGACAAGAGCTGTCATGAAGCTTTACAGGGCAGCTTTAGAACCAGAAACAGCAACTTCCTATACATCTACAAGACTTCACCATATACATATCTCATACAACTATTCTTTGTGGAAGAGTTTGCACTCCAGCTTCCTACACTAATTGTTGAAGCACAGTTATGCCTGTGGTTTCTTTTATAGTGTTGATAGTTTAGAGGAACTGGTAATGTTCAGTATTCAACAAAATCATAAAAATTTTACCTTCTCTTCTGAGTGTTCCTGGAACAATTAATAAAGGAAGGGAGTTTAATTAACAGGATACTGGTAACATCATTATTTTTCCTCTGTAGAGCTCCTGTAGAAAGACTGAACAGGATTAACTGCAGAAATTGAAGACAAGAATAAAAGACGAAGAACAAAGAGAGAAGTGAAAATAGACTCCTTAGCAAATAGCTGCTTAATTAGACACTGTCTTGCACCATGAGTTAGATCAAGAGAAATTTCATCCTTGCTGCCCATCCATTGATTCCACTGGAGACAGAGCAGTACTGAAGACAGCCTTGGCATTCTCAAATATGTTTCCTTTGTAGTGAACATCTAAATTAATTGTGCCTATGTAGAAGAAACGTGGAAGAAAAATGAGAACCTAGTTTTGCTACTGCTTTGCCAAAAAGATACTGTTTATATGGTTAACTTCTTTGTAGGATTGTTTTTCTGCACTGCTTCTGGGCATCAGGAGTGAGACATTTTTCCTTGTGCCAGGCCCAACTCTTAGGCCAAAAATGTGTTCTTCAGGACTTAAAGAGCAAAATATTGCCTTGGATGGAGAAAAACAGGGATGAAGAGAGTTCCATATAGCCCAAAATTCAGAGAGATTTCCCGTTCCTGTTGTGTACAGAACCTTATTCTGCAGCCATTATATTTTGCTTGCTGTTGATAAAAGTCTCTGTGAGAAAACACAAATGGACACACAGCTCCACCATGCCTCTCAAAGCAAGCAGAAATTCTGCAAGTCGTTTTCACTGCTGCTCCTGTGTTTCATCTTTACAAAGCTTGTTTCAGTGGAATACCGTATGGTCTCATTCACTAATGACTCCGAAGCTCTTTTATCTTTGGAGGAAAGGCTTTACAATGACCACGATAATATTGCAATCCTGTATTAATCTCTGGGTGTTTGGTACAGATGGGACTAGAATTTGTGTGTGTTACCCAGTTCTGTAAACAACAATGTAGTTTTCTCAGCAGATCCCTGAATGACCTTTCTAGACTTTAAAAAATGACATATCCAGGTTTGTTATGCTTTTGCAGCATCATCTTCTACTAATATTTTCTCCTTGACTGGAAACCAATACTAAATTACTCAAGTAAAGGAAGCTGTATGTGTTTAATAACCCTAGTCATCCCTGTCTAGCTCATCACCCCATAATCAAAGGTAGAACTATGTGAAAATGCTTTACTTTTTTGTTGTTGCTGTTCTTGTTGTTGTTTCTATTTTAAAAAGTGCTTATTCATTTTGTTTTTATTATGACTGTATATTTTCACTTGGCACTAAATATCTTGCATCAATTATAGCATCCACCATGGACCTAACACCACAGAAACCAGTTTAAATCACCATAATCCACTGGATGATGTTGTTATGCTGCTCTCTAAACAGAGAGCTCTCTTTTTAAATCTGCATATGCAAATTTCCTAATGTACTTTCATAGGTTTCCAAGGAGTAGAAAAATGGTAATACCTTGGAAAAGTAAGCAAGAGGCATGCATCCCTGAAAAGAACAAGTATTTCTAAACTAGCAATTTTCTGCAAGAAGTAGTCAGTAAAGAAAGGCCTCATCTTTCAAAAGGATATCTCCATAGGGCACAAGTCTGCGTGGGTAATAACCAGACCAAGAAACAAATGTGGCACTGATGAATAGCTGCTAGCCTGCTGACAGAGTTAAGGAGCAATGTATGTTCATTGCAGCTCACAGACACATGAGTAAAACTGAGACGCACAAGAAAGTGTAATGTAAAGATAGAAAATCAATGAAAAAAATAATTATTATCTACAAAAGTGTCTCAGTAACTTTTAATGCTTTCTGATTTTTTTTGTGTTTCCATAGACAGATCAAGGATTTAGACAGTGAGGGTCAAATTAGAAGGCACTTCAAATTGTATCCTAACAAAAGGACCTGTACTTTCCATTCTTGTCTTTGCCTTACATTTGTGATTCTCAGTTGGGAGGGGGGTGGAATTATCACCTCCAATGCCCTCATTGTACTTCTGAGTTAATTTTTTGAGCCCTGCACTCAGCAACTGTGTGTTTGCAGTGTGCCATAGAAAGCTGCACTTTGCCGAAGCAGACCAAGAGAAGTGTGTCCCTTGGGGCATGCTCTCTACTCTGTGTGATGGGGAAAGAGGCTGACTACATTCCACAGTGAAGGAAGCCAGAGAAAAATTCTGGTAATGTAATGAAGGTGTTTGAATTCTCCTAAAGGGGAGGACACCTTTGGGTCAGAACTGCTGCATAGGGATATAGTAGCAGAAACTGTAAGAAGCTGTCAGGTGTTGACACACTGATGCTGGCAAGAAAAAGTAAATTAGAAGAACATAATTGGTCCAAGTAAAGTAGCACTGGTTGAAAGTATGGAGAGTCAGACCAACTACTGGAGTGAATTTATGCTGGTAATTTGACCCTTTCCACTCATTAAGAAGCGAAATACAAGACTGAGAACAGCCACAATGTTGAATAAGACTCCTCATTATTACAGTCAGTTCAAGCAGGGTAAGGAGCTGGAATGTATTTCAGAAGAGTGACAAAGGAAAAAGAATAAGCATGAGAAGAGATGTGCTAAGCTGTTGCCTCCCTTATAAATGCAATATGGATATATTAACACAATGGAAAAGAAACGTGAGAAATAGAACAGACCAGGAAGATCTGAGATGATTCTCTGCTCTCAGGTGGGCAAGAGCGGCTGTCACTAGTTGCTGTATGCTGAGGGCCTTGGTGCAATGCTACTTTTGGCAGATGACCAAAGGGTATGAAAATGGCCCCTGATACCCCAGTAACTAAACAGTTACGTTCTCTTTGATGTACTGCTTACTGATTTGGATCCACAAAACTTTATTGCTGGAGCCAGATCCTCAGATCCATACACAGAAGTTAGCAACTTCTTCTCTCTGTGTGGTGAGTCAGAAACGGGATGAAAAGAAGCCTGTCTGCTGCTAAGACAGGCTGAGGGCAATGCAGCCATGATGAAAGCACACTGCAGGGGATGTTCCCGAATTCAGCTCTCTCCTAATGCCAAGATAGACTCCCTTTTTCTCTTAGGCATCTAGTCTGATTTTTGGGTGCCCTTCCTCCCACCTCTGTCTTTTAGAGGGGCACAGCAGAGAAGGAAATATGACGTTTTTGGGACAAGGAAGAGCCTGCACACAGCTTAGTGAGGAGAGAAAGGCAGATGGGAAAGGAGTTTCCACCCTTGTTCCAAATCAAATTAAGTTCTCTGTTCACTGCAGGTTCATGTTGCCTGTTGCTCTCTGGTTTCCCCTGCCTTGGAAATCTTTGCTGTATGCTGGCTCAGCTTTAACAGGCAGACTGTATTATCTTTTCTTTTTTCTTATCTTCTTTGCTGTCAGTATCGTGATGGATAATAGAAAAATATTTTTGCTGTTAGGGTGGTCAGGCATTGGAATAGGTTGCCCAGGGAGGTTTTGGAGTCATGATCCCTGGAGGTGTTTAAGATGCATCATGATCTGGTGCTGGGTGATGGTTTAGTGGTTACAGTGGCAGTGTTTGGTGAATGTTTGGACTTGATGATATAAAGGTATTTTCCAACCTTGATTATTCTGTGATTCTGTATGGGAACACCAACACAGACTTGAATCAGGTTGCATACATCCTACTCTGGTGCTCCAACAACTGAATTGCAAAAACCACTTCTGTAGACATGTCCTAAACTTTGGAGAAGCTGATTTCAGTCTTGCAAAACTTCTGCTGACTCCAGTGCACTGTCATGCACTTGTACAAAGATAAAACTCCTATTTAAATTAGTATTCTTTGAAGAGTACATCTATGAAATTCTAACACACAAAATTGATTTTTTTTTTTTTAAACTTGATATCTGGAACAGTTAAAATACCACCACAAAATAATAATTTAAAAAAGTGTTAATGAAGTCATTGAAATACCACCTGATTGGGGAATCCATCTGTATTAGTGCACATTGTTATTTTAATTACTAGCTCATGACATATGCTCTACCCACTGCTTGGAAGAAAACACTTCATCACATGCACAATTACTTATTTATTTTAGCAGGGCCTTTAGTAATAAAATCAGCTGGGCAATGTTTCATGAAGAAGTAATTGCTTTTATAACCAGTTTTCTGGTTGTAGAAACTGAATTTGTGAAATAATGTCTTAGAAAAGTGATGGGAAAAATGCAGAGGGGACAAAAAGAAGGGCCTAATATATCTTTACTTTGAGTCAATTCTGTCAACCTATAAAATTTCCATTGCCTAATTTTCCTTTTTTCTTGCCTGCCCACAACATCTCTCAGCATGGAAAACAGTAGCAGACTTGGGCTTTTAATAAAATGCATGTTTAACGAGAAGAGACCTTGGGAAAACTTCCTCAAATCCCAACTAACCTGGACTAGAGCTGCAGAAGCTTTTGTTAGAATTACACAACCCTTTGGGACATGTAAGAAAAGCCTTGTGATGTGTGAAGAGTAGCCACTGTGTTTATAATGGATGGCAAATGAATCCTTTCCCACAGTCACCATCTGTAATAATGTCACTTTAGAAGGATTACATGATCTTCCTGTTGCTTTTAACCAGCATCGTTTAGCCATGGAGGCCATACAATGCACACTGGCATGCTGAGCCTAAAGAAAAGGAGTTCTTGAAGGTCCTTGGGTTTCATCTCTTTCAGATTCCCTCAGCAGTCCTGACTGATAGTTTTCTTTCAATTTCTCTGTGTAAGAAAGCACAGTGACTTGGCTTTGTAATCCATTGTTCACACAGATATCACCTGCCACAAGCAGTGCTCTGCTAATCTGCTGGGACACCTTCACCATTCAGAGGGGAGGGATGTTTCTCCATGCTTTGGCTGGGGGTGCCTTGGAGGCCTTTGGGTTAAAAGACCAGATCAGTGAGGCATCAGTGGCAGCGGAACTTCAGAGCGATTCAGAGAGCTCAGTCTTGCACACGAAAGAGTGAAGTTACCTTGCTGTTGAGAAAAATCTGACTGTTACATCTTTAGCAACCCCTTTTCCTTGCAAGCAGACACACTTCTGAGCTCTTCCACTATGCTTCCCTGATGGGAACATAATTTCTTGCAGAGCAGGGGTATTTTTCAAAGAATCAAAGCTGAAAAGTTTTTCTGCAACAATAGTATAGCCTCTGTATTATGCTACAGGCTGTTCTCAGTCACATTTATACTAGTGCTGATTTTCTCCACCCCCT
Source organism: Orthonyx spaldingii (assembly GCA_013397795.1). NCBI lineage: Eukaryota > Metazoa > Chordata > Aves > Passeriformes > Orthonychidae > Orthonyx > Orthonyx spaldingii. The sequence goes on along the minus strand of VZTJ01002448.1, from coordinate 906,288 downwards.
TCTGCCACCTGAAGATATAAAATACCAAGAAAAGGTCATACAAAGCTGTCACAATATTGCAGGCCATTGTGCTTAATTATGTGTGATTTAAAAACACTGACCTATCCTCCACAATTTTTTTGAATGGAAAAATTCCCCTTCCCTACTGATCAAAGAAACGTCCAATTTAATTTTGGCTTTGTAGCTCATGTGATCAATTCTTGCTTCTTTATGGGTGAAAAGCAATTCTGGTCTTGCAGAATTATTTTATCAGTATTCATATGTGCAGAAATAAGTGGTGAAAGCAAGACCTGTTGAAAGCGAGACAGAGGAGAGAGATTTTCAGGAAGACTCTTTTTAACACAGAAAAAAAGATAATATTTGATGTGATGGTAGGTAAGGTTTTGTGTCACCATGCCACCACCATAACGGAAATGAATTGGCAGATTTTCTACATGGGCGTGGTTAAATTGATGCAATTGATGATACCTAGCAACATTAATTCAATTAAAATGTTAAAAAGAAATGCCAAAAATGGAGAACAATCTTTTGAAGTTGGCTATACTATTGCTCTTTTATACACATCTGTAATGGTAAATGTCATAAAAGATTTTTGGTGGAAACTGGTTTTTTTTGGGTTTTTTTTCAGACCAGGCATTAAGCATCTGCTGCCCTAATTGCACTAAGATATAATTCCTCATCATAAAATGATACTTCCCCTGTGCACAGCTTGCAATTTTTACTGCCTTTTATAAATCCAGCACTTACTGCATATTTATATTTTTGATTATTCTATTCAGAAATTAACAATCTCATAGTCAATAAATAAACTTTTTTTTTCCCCCCACTGGGCATCTGTTGCTAAAAGAAGAAATAATCTTGATATGTTAGGTAAAGACACATGAATGAGAACAACGTGCAGAACACTCAGAAATATCCAGACACATTTGACACTGGCAGCCACTAACAAGACTGTCAAGTGCCTGTCGAATTTCAGATGTTTTCCTTGCGAGGCTTGGTAGTGCCTATGAGCACTGCCAACAGATTGTTAAAATAACCCCAGGAACACACCCTTTCTAGGTCAAAACCAACTGTGAAGCTGAGTGCACTGTAATTATAGTGCACTAAATGAGTTACAGCTTGAGCTAATCACACCCCACTGAACTAAAAAGCTGTAATTACACAGGGAGGTAATGTGAGCTTGGCAGGATCTCCTATGGCAGCCTATGGCTGTGAGGGAAAGAAGCTTCATAGCCAGTTTGCTAGTCATTGCAAGCTGGGGCTCAACTGGGCAAATTTGCAATTCAAGAGGTAAAATCAAGTTGGTGGTCAACAAAGAGGAAAACTTAGTAGTATTTACCCAGCCGATACACAGAATGAAAACTTATTTGAAATTAATGATTTTTATCAAACCAACTAATATGATACTGGTTTTATGACAGCATTGTGCTGTTTGAAGGAAGCTAATATAATTTATTGGTGTAACTATATAAAGAACTGGGGCCCCTTTAATTTTCTAGAGTTTCGTCTGTTCCTCCTATGTTGAAAGAGGAGTCTGGATGAGCTATCCAGTTTAGGGCTTCACATTTACTTCTTGATTTTCTGATTTTCTGAAAGCCTGAATTTTGCTTTATCTTTCTGGAAAGGTACAAAATACTATTTAGACAAATTTAATTTTGTGCTACTAAATATTTAATTATTGGTTAGATCTTAACCCATGTGGATGGGTTTGGTTCTGTTTGTGATACATATGAGCTGTGTTACAAGAAGCTTTGACATACAGGACCTCCTTAGCACCACAGAAGTCCCACAGAAAACAGTTCACAGAAATAACTATATTAATCTTAAACGAAATGCCAGATTGTTGTATTTAAGAACCTCATGGTGACCTTCTCTTTATAAAGGAGCAAAGCTGTGATAAATATAAGTAAGAGTGGAGGTATTTAATTTATATTTAACAAACAGCAGCAGCCTGATCTAGTTGAAACTGCCCCTGCTCATTGCAGGGATCTTTGACTAGATGACCTTTGAAGGTCCTCCCAACCCAAACTATTCTACGAGTCTATGAAATAGGAAGAGAACAGGAAGAGTCTGGAGAAGGAAAAGTCATTAATGAACTATTGGGTGGCTAACATAGCAGAGAAGTCATACCACATGGGATGAATCCTAAGCCTCTTGCTGGAATGTTTCCAAAGATGCTGGGAGACAGTGGTCTTAATAGTAATGGCTTTTAGTCTTGATCCACTCTTTGAATTGGTGGAGAACTGAATTTAAACTTTGTATTCATTCACACAGTATCACATGTAAATTGTTCTCCTACAACAGTATCTGCTCCAAAACCTCCGGTCTACCACAAGTATCACTGCTGCTGTTAAACACAATCTGATAACTCAGTCAACTAAAATGCAGCTTTAAATCTAGTGCCTGTAGGCACTTCTTTTCACCAGGGGATGTTGCCATGTCACATTTCAGCTGTCCCCTTTGGCCACTAGATCAGTGCAAGAGAAGTTGCTCTAATTTTCTGGAAAATAATTGCTTACAGAAAAGGACCAGATGTTCACTTGTGCCAAAACGCAGAGGATAATGAAGGAATGTTATCCTGCAGGAACAGTGGGATGAAAAGGGCTCTGTGCTTCTAAGTGGAAGCCTGTATAACCTGCTCCCTACTGAGGCCACATGAACCTCCAGTGGCAGGAAAGGAAGGTATCGAAGGGAGCAGCTGCAGTGGGACATCCCAGGATAAAAAGCACCTGGGCAGAAAAGCAACTGTGGGGTACACAGTGGAGAGGGGTCTGCCTGAAGCCAAGTGTGGAAGCAGGGAGAGTCTGAGAAGTCTCTCATGATGGGTTTCTGTCGGGGTGGATTTCAGTGAAATGGTCTTATTCTGTGGTTGTTGTAGCTTCTCTCATTCTCTTTCTCTTTTTTTCTGCAAAGGGATGAAATAGAGATTGCCGATAAGGTAGGAAGACCTGCATACACCTGGCAGGTGGTCACCAGGAGATGGCACCTTCCAGTGCAGAAGGTGATGCTCCTTTCTCTCATTATTGCAACTTGTACATTCAAAACCCCACTATACTGGGTTTAAGACTGTGGTTTTTCTTTAACTCTTCTTCATCAGTGTTTATCTCCTGGAAAACTCTGAGAACAGTAGCTAGGGTTCTAGAGAACCAGATTAGCCTGGAGTAAGTTTCTTAAGCTGGTTTCTTAAACTGTCTTGGACCCAGGAAGAAATGTGGGGAATCGGAGCAAGAGTTGGGGGATTTTTACCACTTTCCCCCAAGAAGTTAAACAAGTGACCAGTGATAAAATGGCTTGCTGAACTTGTTTAAATCTCCCCCTGTGGAGACTGCAGGGCAGTTGGGATGAACTGTCCAGCTTATTTTTGTGAATAATCTGCAGAATGTTATTACTCCTTCCAGAGTTGATGTAATATCAACCAGAGAACTTTCTTGGTGGATAAAAGCCAAGAAATACTCACTGTGGCTGAGAATGCTGGTAGGTTGGGAGAGCACTCTTCAGCTGGCTGCTGAGCTCTGCGTGCATGCTGAATAGGGAAGAAGCCAAATGCCCAGGTCAGTGACTGCTCAATGCTCAGCTTCCACTAGAGTTCATGCTCTTGCTCAATAGTGATGATAGTGATGCCTGCCGCAGTCTGTTTTCACCCCCTGGTAGATCTGTGCTGGAAACACACCATCTTTAGGGATGAAAGCAGTGGCTTGACATACAGAGAAAGCATGAGATGTTTGCATCACTCTCATTATCCAGATATTAGCCATAACCCAGGGTCTCTTGTGAAGTTGAGGATTTGGGACTGGAATGCTACATCATTCAGCCTCAGGAGTAACCAGGAGAGAGAGCCATGTTCAAATCCTTGTGCTGGGAGCTGAGTTATTCTTCAGAATCAGTGAATTTTCTTGTCAGCACCCAGCCTCAAGAGAAAAAGGGCTGCTATGTGAAGCCATACAGAGATTGGCTATAATCAGCTGGTGAAAAGCAATTTTTGAGTCAACAGGTTTGCTGTAGGCACAATGGAGTGAAGTCTCTAGAAGCCCTTTTATGGGCCCTCAGTCCTTGCATGATCAGTGTCTGCATGTTTCTGGTGAAATGTACACCAGAAGAGAAAGGGTCATGATAACTATTGGGATTTTCATGATGCCCACATGGAAATGAGTGCCCATGAACTCACACCCCTAGCAGAAGTGATTGGTTAGGACTTTGGTTCATTTTATTAAGGTTTTACTTGTTTATAGGTATGAAGGCAAAAGAGTCAAGCTGAAAATCCAGAGAATTAAAAGTACCATATAATTATTAAAACCAATTAGATATTTCTATTTTATGTATTGTATTTATAAACCCTGTGTTTGTATTTTGACATTAAGGTACTGCATAAATTTAAATATTAAGCTAATTTGAAAACTTATACAGATTTTTTTTACACTATAAAGAAGGTTGCAAAGTGAAGCTTTCTATTTTAAAATCTCCACTACAAATATCTGGCTCCATTTTAATATTCTTAATTTTGTTAGCAAAAACACCAATGTGCGAACAATGGTGGTTCTGCACTTGCCTTCCCCAGGAGTTATCTCTCATTAACCTAAACTATAGCAGTTCCCTGGAGCCTGAAAGTGCTACAGCAGCACTGGAGCACTGCTGAGAGAGTTGATGCAAGATCAAGCCACTTCCACCCACTGCATCACTGCGGACTGCTCTGGTTTTGTAGAGACCACTGTAACACAGAAAGGCCACAGTCACTCAGAGGCTTTGAAAAGCTTGATTCTGAGGCTGGGGGGTCAAGGTGCTCAGGCACTGGAAAAGGGGTCCTCAGAGATTACAGACTCTCCTTCCTTGGAGATGTTTAACTAACTCCTGATGGGATCCTGAACAACCAGTTCTAGCCATGCCTTCTTTGAGCAGGCAACTGGACTAGGTGACCTCCAGAGGGCCCTTCTAGCTTGAATTATATTATGACTTTATGATCTTGGCAGAAAGTCCCTCTCTACTGGGTCATATATAGAAATTTAGATTATTTGTAGATAGCTAATAAAAGATGCTTTTATTGCCTTACTTGTTGGAAATACATTTGCTTTCTTATTACTGTAACTCTCAACAGTGTCTGTACTTGTTTGACCCCACTGAGGAGGTAAGAGAGGTCTCTGAGGCACACTGTCCATATATATTGTTTAATTTAAACTCTGTGCTGCAGGATGGTGCTAGCTTTTCCAATTTTCTCCTTTACCAGGGCATGCAAGTGTTTATGTCCTAAGCTATCTAACATAATAAAGGAAAAAGCAAATGAGTTTCTTTAAGAAATTCTTGGCATTTGAATAGCAGTACTCAGGCTGGAAATGCTTTAGAGCATACAGTGAAAATTATTTGGAGTCCAAGGCCGTTATGAAAATCAATGACACAGGTTTGAAAGCACGAAAGACTTGCATATTCTTTAGATCATTTTCAGGATACTATTTCCAATTTCCTTAAATGCATGGAAGAGTAAGATATTTGTGGTCTATCACTTCAGTGGGGTCACATCTAGGATAATGTTGTCTATCTTTCACTGTCAGCTGGGGAATATTTCAAGCCAAGACCCCAGTTAAGTATACAGTATTCATGAGCTATGCCTGTGTTATTTACAGGATTGCACTTCATTAATAAACACAATTCTGTATTACATGGTTAATGACAATCACTATAATTACTGTAACCTGGGTAGACAATTGCTTCTGAGTTATAATGAAGCATTTTACAAAAAAAAAAAAAAGAATTACTCCAATACTTGAGATAATAGCTTTAATGCAACATTACTCATTTTTTTTATTATTTTTTCCCCTCTCTTTTTCCCGAACTCCAGTGCTTTTAAGGCAATTCACCTCAAATGTGCCCTTTAGAAGACCACAATCAGCAAAGTGGAGGAAGGCTACAATTTATTAAGATGTTATCTTTAATGCAGTCACATGTCTCTGATTCATCCTTACTACAGTAGTAAAAGCATTATCAAAATATAGAGAAGTCTGTGTATGTAAGTATGTACGTATGTACACAATCACCCAGACTTACATATGCAACAGCATGACCAAATCCCTGTGTTCTATACTTTAAAGAAGAAAAAAGTAAACTATTTGGTCAAGCTATTGCTAGAGGTCCTTCTGTATCAACCCAGGGGACATTTGACAGCTGCAGCCTGGTTTTTGACAGCAAAACTAAAGGGAAATGACTTCTTATTGCATGCAGTTACTCGGTCATGTAAGATTTAGGTAGCATGAAATGGTGTAGCCTCATCAATACAAAGAGCACTTCCTTTCCTGAGTCATGTTGTCGTACAGCCAAGGGACGGCAGCAGCAGCATAATCCCCTCAGCCCGCAATTCCTTCCCATATGGAGATGTCACCACCAGCAGCTGGACCCTGCAGCTGCCCTGTGGTCACACAGCTTCTCTCTCTGCTTGTGTGTCTCATATCAGTTTCACCCATCCAATTTTTCCAGAACTATTAATGGGTTTTAACCTCAATTGCTAGGTTATTTCCCAAACTGTATACCAACAGACATGTTTAATTTTAGCTACCAAGATCCTAAATTTATTAAAATCTTTCACTCCTTGTTTCAATTTGCAAAACAAAAGATCTTTCCTGAAATCAGTTTCTCTTCCCTTCCCGCTCCTAAAAAAGTTAATATTCATGCTTCCCTAATTATTCCTTGTTGCAAAGAAGCAACCCTTAATCTCTGAGACTTCCTGTACCAGTATTTAAGCATTAAACCATTGCCAAAGATTAAAAGTTCTAGGCATCTCTTAAAAATTATTTTATGGAAAATGAGGCTAGATTCCCCTTTTTGCTTTAGTCAGCATAGGGCTTACTTGAGAATGATTCATTTATGTTTTCAGGATATATCATGAATGACTAAAAATCTTTTATCTCTTGTTTGCACATAGTTACTGCAGTTTGTCAATAAGCAATTTGGATTTTGCCCAGTTCTTGCAATGAAAGGCTGAAACTTCTTGTTTAAGTGAAAAATATTTACCCTGTACAAATAATGGTATATTAATTACATATGGATTCTGAGCATGCTCATTTTGATTACATTGATTTTGTTCCACAGCCTAAGGATTATTTTTTACCTTATCTAGATATCATACATCTACTATAATTTCTTTTTTATTGAGTCACCACTGAACAAAGCTATCTTTTGATTTTTTTTGCGTGTGTGTATTTTGTTTGGTCATTGTATTGCATTTATGTGGCAAGTGCTCTGGTAGCAGGAGAGTGTAGAGGCTCAGAGAAGTGCCTTTAGTGACATTCCCGATCCCCTCAGGCTGCACTATGACCTGAGGAACTACAGGGGTGACATCAGAGGAAAGCTGCCAGAAGCTTCCTCCATGGCCAACAGAGCCAATGCCGGCCAGCTCCAAGATGGACCCACTGCTGTGCAAGGCCAAACCGATGGAAGTAATGCCTCTGTGATAACGTACTTAAGAAGTAAAGGAAAGTTATTGTGCAGAAGTAACTGCAACCAGAGAAGAGATGAGTGAGACAGTGGGAGAAAAGTCTCTGCAGACACCAATGTCAGTGAGGAAGGAGAGGGAGGAGGTGCTCCAATGCCGGAGCTGGGATTCCCCTGCAGCCCGTGGTGCAGACCACGGTGAGGCAGGATGTGACCCTGCAGCCCATGGAGGTCCATGGAGGAGCAGAGATCCACCTGCAGCCCGTGGAGGAGACCCACACTGGGACAGGTGGATGTCCAAAAGAATGTTGTGACCCTGTGGGAAACCCGTGCTTGCAACAGGCTCCTGACAGGGACAGACCCATAGGGAGAGGAGCCCACATTGGAGCAGGTTTGCGGGTAGGACGGGTGACCCTGTGGGAGACCCACTCTGGAGCAGCCTATTCCTGAAGGACTGCACCTCTGAAAGGGACCCATGCTGGAGTTAATGAAGAACTGTAGCCTGTGGGAAGGACTCATGTTAGAGAAGTTCGTGGAGGATGCTGGAGCAGGAGAAGGAATCCTCTCCCTGAGGAGGAAGCAGTGACAGAAACAACATGTGATGAACTGACTGTAGCCTCCATTCCCAGTCTCCTTGTGCCACTGAGCAGGAGGAGATAGAGAATCAGGAATACAGTTTAGCCCAGAAAGGTGGGACAGGTGGAGGAAAGCTGTTTTTAAGATTTATTTTACTTCTCATTATCCTACTCTGATTTTGATTAGTAATAAATTCAGCTAATTTCCCTAAATGGAGTATGTTTTGCCTGTGATAGTAATCAGTGAATGATCTCTCCCCATCCTTATCTCAACTCATGAGCCTTTTCTTGTATTTTCTCTTCCCTGTGCAACTGAGGAGGGAAGTGATAGAGTGGCTTTGATGGATACCAGTCCTTTCAGCCAGGTCAAACCACTAAGTTATCCTTTGTAAGCATTTTCATTTCCCCTTTGCTTGAACATAAGCAGTGGAAGCAAAGTTAATGAACTGTCTTAATTTCCTTGTCAGATGACTCAGGATGTTCACCATGAGGACATGCAAGAGAAGAAAGGCATATTCCACTTTGGGTAAGATTTAATGTGGACAGTCCATGAAGAGATACAGAGAAAAAAACCCACCACACAAACCAAGAAAAAAGTAGGATTTCGGTTTGAAGATAGAGGTGTCCAATGTATATATAAACAGGTTTGAGAATAGTTAGCATAGTGACAATACCCAAAGCATACTTTCATATACAGTTGCTCAAAATGGATGTGCAAGCAAAAAAAAAGGGTAAGAGTCCTGAGGAAAAAAATACACAATGCACACTTTCGGTGCTGGAAACAAGGTAGTGGCGTAACTGTCCCTTTTCCCTGGAATTTAATGTTTGTGGTTTCTCAGCAGTGTCGAGTGGGTGAGCACCTTCAGGAAGGGGGCTGAGCTCTGTTCAGCTGATTCCAAGTGAGCACTGCTACATCATGCTCCATTGTGCTTTATAGACACAAGGGAGACATCTGAGGTAATAGCTGAGGGATTCCCTTAGCGAATCTCTGGCTGAAAGCAAATGATAAAAAAGACGATACTCTTCCAAAGGGGAAAAAGAAGGAACAATTGTGAAGGAAGTCACAGCATCTAGAAGGAACAAAATCACTGAATCTCTCTGTAGGATAAAACCAAGATTATGTTTAGGAGCTCTGATGGGTGGTACTTGTTAATTAGTGCCAGATACAAATACCTTAACATCACTGTATCCCAGTTCAGTGAAGAATAGGAAAAGAAACAGGCTGAAAAACATTCACCCTGAGGGTAAAACATGCAGCTGAATCATTTGCTTAGTAGTCAGTCAATGCTAAAGAAGTTTTTGAGCAACCAAGATGAATATGGATGGTTAGCCAAGGGTCTGTCAGGAAAATGCTGGGCTGAGTGGCCAGGAGGTCGGTGACATGTAGGTTGATGACCTGAAAATTCTTTGCTAGAATCAAGTGACACTAAACCTTAAGAAAAGGGGGGAAAAGAGAGAGTTTGTTAGGGTAGTATGGGAAGTCTCAACCACCTGTACTGGTGGCAAATAAAAGCCACCAAAATTAGGAGCATGAAACTCAAACTGGATGGTTCTCCCAGTTGATGGGGAAAAAGAAATTCAAGCAAGATACAGCTTTTCCAGTCTAATTAAGCATCTTGTTAATTAGAGAAAAACTATGGGAGCAATGACACCAGCCCTGTAGATAAAGAAGAGTACAGACTTGGACATTGCTTTATTATCTGCTGCTTTGCACCAGGAGGTGCTAGATTTTTAAGATCCCAGTAAGAAAGGCATTCAGACTCTGACAAGCACTGCTATTATTAGCATCAGTGTTACAGAGGAAGATAGGTAGTATAGATAATCTTATGCCCTTGCAGATGCTGCTAAGGCTGTGTTGTGCAGCTTCAGACAGGCCTCCAGATCCCATCCATGTAGAAGTTTACACCACCTTTTATTTTTTGTTAATACCTTCTCTTTCAAGGTTTTCTTAAAACAAAACTCTATTCATCGTTTGTGCTGTCAGATGGAAAGGATGTTCACAGAAGAACTTGTTGCTGTAGTTTCAGATACAGGCGAGGACATGCAGGCAGTGTGATTGCCGATACCAAGGGGGAGCTGCTTGCAGGCTCCTCCTTTATCAGCAAGCACCCAAGTTTATCCCATAGCAAACGGACCTGTGCAGCACAGCACAGGTCAGAAAACCGAGCTGTAGCAGGGGACACCTACTAAGGTTAAATGCATGTGGATCACTCGTGCCTCAATGTACAGTGATCTTCTGGTCATGAACACAGTGTCTGCTGCATCTGCTTTCTGTAACTCAATAGTTAAGTTTAGCATTTCTATTACCATGTCTTTATATAATTAGGCAAGTTTTATAAGCAAATCGTATAAAATTTACCACAAATAAGAAGGAATGCAGTTGCACGTTAAATAGAGAAGGTAATTGCTTAAAGTCAGGCTTACAGTTCTCTTGGCAGAATGATGTATTTGGCACGTGTGAAGGAAGAACTTTAACTGAACCATAAAGGTTAGAGAGGTTAAACCTTTGAAACATGGCTGCTGGCAGGTTTGGATGCTTTTCTCTGGAGACCTTTTAATAAAAAGCCCTGTATATTGGTCTTCTCGTGCAGCGACAGCCATAAATATGTCAAGTGAAATGTAAGCTAATTAGAAAGCACTTATTCAAGTCCTCCAGAGTGTGTTAGGATGGAAAGTTTCACTTTCAGTCTACAACTTACTCCTTTCTTACTTAGTCTTATTTTCCTGTTGTATTGCTAAGATTCTCATCTCCATTCAGTAACAAGGCAGTTTATCCAGCAGACTTTTCAATGTAGATTTCTTTCTGTGATCCTACTGAGTACAAGTCATTGTCTGGGGAGAATCAGTCACAAAAGTCCTTGAGGAAGTGTGGCATCAACTTTTTTGTCCATCCAAGATTGATTACCCCCTTGCTCCCCCTTCCCCAAATCAAACACACATGTCTCTTTAAAACTCAAAACTGGTAGAACTGTGCTACCTCCAACTGGAATTTGTTAGACTTGCAAATGGTATTAAGTTTCTACTGGTGCTGTATGCTACTGACTCCCCTACAGCTACATTAAGACTACTCAGTAAATTTACTTGGTGAATTTGGTAAAGCAAACAATCTAATGAGACCAAGTAAATTTATTTAATGGCAAGCAAGTTACTTGGAGATAGGATGATGAAATTATTCAAAACTGAACAAACATAGTTAAATGGAATTGCATCTTTACTGATATTTTTGAGATAAAATATAAATGTCTAGAGTCCTTATAATTAAACCATCCTTGTCTACAGCTTTATCTTTTCCTGTGGTTCGGTTACTTGAGTAATACTTCAACTTTGGTTCTGTCTGCAACTTAATTCTAAGATAGACTTGCTTGAGATGTTCCTTACAAGGGAAAATATTGGCTCTATTGAAGAGGGCTGGCATTTCACTGCAGGTGCAGTTGAAAAAATGGATTGTTTGTGCACTGATCTTATTTATCTATAATTGTGACCAATGACCTCATCTCCCTTGGCCTTGTTTGAATATCATCAGTTAGAGAAGCAGATTGAGCTGGAGTGTTTGAGTCTTAAAATCTGGTATTTTCAAATTTAGGGAAATGGAAAGGGACTCTGGCTCTTCTAGCTACTGTTGAAGGTTATCTGGCCAGAATTTGACTGGAGTTGGAGCTAGATCTGTTGGAGGAGGGGTATTGCCAGTAGGAGAAGAGAGAAACCTTTGAGATGGATGGTCTTCAGACTGGTTTTCGGGTGAATATGAGGGTGACCTACTTGGATGAATTTGAGTCCTCAATTGTCAGGGTATAACTGTGTAAGTGAACACAGTTTATTATTTCAGTTTTACACATCTAAGGCCTCAGGGCTGTGGAGCTACAGAGAAGAGGGTAAGCTCCTTCTGGGCTGGGTCAGGTGTAGGGACAGCACGGTAGCCACTGCATTGATCATGGGACTGAGTCAGGTTTTGGGGGCTGATGCACAAACCTCCCAGTCACTTGCTAGGCTTCTGGGAGAACCACCTCTCAGGTCTGACCTTGAGCAAGTAAGCAGAGGACAAATGAGGGAAAGTGCTATCTCACATATGCCACAAAATTTGAGCTCCTTATTCCTGATATGCTCTGTTGTAGGGAATATTTGGAAAATGCAGCACCAGGTATTGGCACAGACAAAGCTCTGTGATCTGCTTTCTCTGACATGTAATCAGATTGGCCACAACAAGAGCTAGATCAGGACCACAGTCTGACAAATCTCTCAGGTTGCTGGCTGCAATACCTTGCTCGCATTTCCAGGGCTAAACTAATTGTCAGTTTTAGTGTTTATTTGAGGGTTAAATTTTTCCTTCATGTCAGATTGGCAGAGGCTGAGCAGCTTTTCCTTTCCTACAGGGCGTGGTGCTGGGTCCATCTGCTAGAAATTCTCCAGGGATGTTTCACTAATGGCAGTGCTGTGCCTCTCATATTCTCTTTAAAGTGATGCCATGGTGTCATTTTTGTGGCATTTTGCCTTTTGCACTGATGGTCTTGCAACTGTTACATGGTCTCAGAGATTGCTTTGTGGCATGAAATTTAGGTGAGGGAGATGATACTCTGAGGATCTGTCTGATCCTATTGTTGATGCCATGACAGTGTGATTGCAGGGAGTTGAATTCAGTGATACAGGGGCTCTTTTCCAGTTCCACCTGCTGCCTCACCCATGGCGAGCTCACAGATATTGTGTCCCCCTTTCTGTTTAATTTTCCTGTTTATCTGATGCTCTTCAGTTTTCCCTTCTTTATATATCTGCTAACAGTCTCAACAGAACATTTCTGAAATAATTGAATATGGTTAATAATAGCGACCTTGGAAATTGTACTATTCTAATAATTCTCACTCGTATCTTTAAATTCCTGAATTAGCTTTGGAGCCAGTATTTCCACAAAGTGCTGAAGTTGGAGGTGAATGCTTCATATAGCTTGGAAGCTGTGACTATATGTTTTCAGATGAAACATAGCATTGTTTCAAACATAAATCACTTGGAGGCAGCAGCCACTTAAATTGGGTCAGAACCAGTGAATCAATGCAAGCAGAGAAGATGTTAGTAAAAGTAATGTGATTTTTATCTTCACTCTCACAAACCACTGAGCCTAGAAAAAAACCTGCTGTACATCTTTGGAAGGCTGGACTGCATGATTAGCCTTCTAATGGCATGCTGCATTGATTTCTGTTCTTAAAGATATCATGAATAATCAATAGTCAATGGATTTTCAAATCAGGCAAGCACGCAGGCCTTTTTCTGGACACAACAGGATGTTTTCTGCATCTCAAGTGTCTTGAATCACTTACTGGATATCATCCAGCCCTGGTGAAATAAGGCCAACCCAGCAGGAGCAAATTGAACTTTAAATAAATTGGTTTTGTTCTCATAGTGTGGGAGAGTAGAAAATGCAGACTTAGATATATGTGAAGAATTGTCTGCATGGGGCTTTCTGTTCAAGGGGATACATGTGGAGTGTAAAGCTGCTCTTAAACATGCACTTCTCAGGCAATGGCACTAATGGCACACCCTGCATACAGTCTTCAGTTTTAATAGCAGCTGCTGGGTTAAAAAGGAGGTTCTGTTGCCTGATTTTCTAGTTCTATACATTGTTTTTGGAAATATCCTTTATCTACAAAACCCTGGGGAAGAAAGTATATTCTTTTCCATTTTTGAGTGTGTGGGATTTAAGAACACTAGAAACAGGCCAAAGCTTTGGTGCTATTCTTGACATTTCGAAGTCAGCTAAGCTAAAACACTGCTTAATCACAGGGAAAGAAAAAATTATGGCTAGCATTCCACTTCAGATGCGTGAGACCCCATGGCTTTTTTCCCTTGCTCCAGCCTGTAGGCTGTGTACATTCTGTAGAAGAAGATTTAGTACAACTGAAAAATTACAAATCAGTGCCTTTATGATGAACAAACACTTCATGAAAAAGAAAACTTCATTTCAAGAGCAGATGAGTGAGAAATCCTGTATTTTTTCCCTAGCTACCCTTCTTTTCCCTCTTTAGTACCCTTCTTTCTCTACCATTTGCTGCCTGTTGTCATGTCTGTATTTCTCTCTCTTTCCTCCAAAGCTTTACTGACTCGTGTTCTTTCCTTTCTACTCAAGGGTCTCTTCCTGGTTTCTCATGTGCCCCCCCACCCCTTAATTTGCACCTTGTCTGTTCCTCTTTTTACTACTCAATCTATTTCTTGAGATTACTGCCAGGTCACTGGCAGAGGGCAGGACCCCATGGGTGAGCTCTTCAAGGGACAAACAAGAAGTCATTAGGCTTCAGTAATCTGCACTGTGCCCTTGGAGAAAGCATTGAGGTTCATTAATGCCTAATGCAATAAGCACAATCACAGAGTGACAGCTTGTCACTGGAGCAAAAGGGAAGAGCAGATGCTGATCTCCAAGCATTGCTTAATGGAAGTTTTAAGTAATTTCATTGATATTAATGATATCATACTGTCTACACCAGTGTTGGCAAAGATACATACTGATCCTTTTTCTTAAGAAAAGACCCCTGCAAATACTGGGCCTGATTCACAGCTATCTTTGCTGAAATTCTGCACCAGCAGAACTTCAGTGCTCTCAGTGGAGATAGGCCAAGTTTAGTGATGTGACCAGGAGCAGCAAACCTAGCCTGTGCATTTTCTCTGAGTGTTTTCCAAAGTCTTCAGTTGTGTTTTCAGAGTCTCTGCATTTCTGTTCAAATTCAATTATTCATGTTTGACAGAACCTGCTCTGGCACTATTGTGCTTTTAAAAACTAAAAACTCCTCCAAGGTATAGCACAGAAAAAAACTCCCAAACCCATGCTATTGTCCTTGAAGGAAACACCGCAAGGCTGCTGGTTCTGTTATTTCAAGCAGACTGATAGCTTTTTGTCCTATTGTGTCCGCTCATAGTTGCTGAATATATTCTAAAACATCTCAATTACTCTCTATTTTACAGACATTTTTATTAGATCTATAATCTCATGCCTCATATCCTCAGAGGGTCCTCAGTGCTCTGCCATTCCTAAACAATTATCAGGGGGATGTATTTTCTCCCTGATGGATTATAACTTTTTCTTCCAGAGCTAGATTTTATTGCACATTTTATGTCAGGACAGCAGAGGCTCGTTGTTTCTTCTTAATTGTTCCCACTAGAAGTCAAAAGCATAAACACAGGAAGAAGAGCTGGAATGATAATCCAGGCAAGAGAGACAGAGCAATTTTTGATGTCCAACATTCTCATAAAAATTCATTTCATATTCCTGCTGACCTCCTTCTTGTTGATTCATGGCAGGTAAACAGAACACATATCTCTTTTTTCCTGTGTCATAATGCATCAGAGAGGTCAGGCTCCTCTCTTAGCCAGCCTCTTTACCACAGAATAACAGGCTACAGGGTGGCAGATAATTTTACAAACTTTCATATTTTTGTTGTTCTTTCTGCCCGTGCCTTTCACTTCATCCTCTTCATGTCCTGAAAAACTTCACCCACCATAGGTAGTCTTAACTCCACAAAAGATTACCACTGTTAATGCTGTCCTCAGAACATGATCTTTCAGATGTCTGTTGTGCTTGCATTTTCCACAGCAAAACTATGCAGAAATATATTCCCATCTTTCAGCTAAAGGTGCCAAATTCATTAATCAGCTTTCTAATTAATATTAAGTCTAAACCTCCATTGTCTTTCCTCCAGTCATCACAGTAGCAATGTCATAGATAAATAAGACTTCTAAGAAACATTGGACATGACCCAGTTCATTCATATAATGGGCACTTTCAAATATATATTTTAAGGAATACATATCTTAATGAATTGAATGGACAGCATGTGAAGGAATCAGGCTAGACTTCTCAGTCTCAGTATTTGGGAGACTTCCTACCAGCTGGCTGCTATGAAGTTGCCAAGACTACAGACTGCTGACATACTTTAGGATCAAAGGAAAAGACGGGGAACCCGGAAGACAATAACTGTTTGAAGAAATGAAAGAGCAAGACAATCACAATAGACTTTCTTAACATAATTCCAGTGGGTCCTTACTGAAGCATGTAAGACAATAGCATTAGTTTTTTCACCAAAAGGCTAATCACTACAATGATTTTACTGATTTTGCTGAAAAAATATAGGGTTTATGTCTGCAAAAGTCTCACAATTTGAGGCTATTGCTTCCAAGTTTTTTCATTTACTCTTCCTGTCATTCTGAACACCTTCTTCCTCATGCATTTGACAAGCACTTGAAATACCACTACAAAACAAATGCACACAGACTCAAGCTGGCATCCTTTTGCATAAATTTATTATCTTCAGAAACACCTACATTACTTTGGAACCAAAGCAATTTAAAAAAATATCTCTTAGAGGAGTGATAGGGTGAAATTAGATCACTCTCCAGTGGAGTGCCAAAGGCAGTAGCCTCTGTTGGGGGTCACTCACATATTTTCCCATCCTAACACAGTGTCTGTTAGGTTGGTGTCTGAACAGTGCTATAGCTATCACAGGCAGGACATAGGGTTTCTCCCACTGTCAGAGAAACTGGCTTTTATCTACTTAGTGTGCATGGCAGAAGTTGAATCATGTCCCTCATTAGCCACCTATCTCACCAGTAAAACTCTGAGATGCTTCATTCTTGCCAAGCAGCAAATTTGAGAAGGAGATAAATACTTGTGGTTAATATTAAAATATTTAATGTTTCAAATTCACTCTTGTTTTTTTTCCCACCCAATTTCTTGCAAAGGTTACCTACTGCCTACTTCCCGATTCTGGTAGCTGCCTAAATGTAGGAAAACCCATGTCTTGGTAAGAAAGTAGCTCATAACCATAGATTTGAAGTGCTCAAGCCTGACAAGAGATAGCTTTCGGGTTTAGAATGACCACAACCCCAATGTCATAGGTCTTCCTGTATTGCTTCTTTGAAAGAATTATTACCATTATAAGTGACTCCTTTTGCTGTATTTTGCATTTCTGATCTGCCTTCTATTTGGATCTACCCAGGTCTTAGGATAGGAACTGAATATTTGTGAAGGGCAAATTATGAGGGCTGACTGAGTTTCCAACTGAACACCACAGTGCCTACACAACATAGCTTGCTATGAGTTGTGCTTCTGTGGGGTGACTGCATTACAGTATCTGAAGTCTCTTCATTTTCTCCTTTAAATTGAAGATCTCTTTTGATTTGTTGTCTCTCTCTTGTAAAACTAATATTGTAAGAATCTTTGGGACTTGGCTCTGATGTGCATCTTTGACCACGTGCACAGCTGGCTCTGCATGATCCCGACCCCGAGCTGGGTTCGCATGAACTGGCTCTGCTAATTCTGGAGCTGGGAGCCTAAGGGTGTTATCCAGCTGGCATCTGCAGAGGCACTGCTCAGTTACTCCTTGTGCCACTCAATCAGCACAGTTGCTCCATGCTGCAGCAGAGGGATGGTTGAGCTCAGGTCTGCCTGTCCCTCCTTGACACAGAGAGGTTTTTAGGCAGTTTAGCTGGGTTTGATTCTGTATATTTTGGTTTTAATATTGTGTGAGTGGCAGAACCAATCTTGTGATGATGGACAATTGTCTGCAGAAAGTGCAGGTTTAGATAGTGTGTATCTATGTTTTTAACTGGTTCAGTAGACTACCTTGGGCAGAAATGGTAGGAAAATATTTGCCATATAATTGTGAGGGAAAATGGAGTCAGAAAAGAGGATTTTATAGATCTACTCAGTACATGAAGACCCCAGTGGTACCAATAACCCTGACCGTCCCTGCCCTGGAACACTCCTGGGGCTTCCCCCACCCTGCCCATCCCATGTCAGCTCCCTGGGGCCATCAGCCCCTGCTTCAGAGATTCCACAGCAGTGCCAGCCTGCAGCTTCCTACAGCTCTGTCCATCCTGTCCCCATCCCCAGGGCAGTGATCAATGCTGGTGCCTCCCAGCTGCCCCTCTCCCAGCCCAGTGGGCACCCAGGCAGCAGCAGCTCTGCTCCTTTGCCTGAAGCTGGGGGACGTGGTGCTAGGAAAAATTGCCGTGTTAAAAACTGAGAACGCCAGACATGGGCTGTCAAGAAAAATGAAGATATTCATAAGAAACTAAGCACATGGCTACTAGGTCTGTATTACATTTCATTTCACCTTCACGGAATTACCCCTTCTCCCTGTGAGACAGGCAGAGACTGGGTTAGTGTTACACAGGGGAACTCACATCTACGCAACTGCCTGAGTATTCTCAGCTGCAATACGCCGACCTGCAACTTCGCAGATGAAATGATTATTTTTGCTGTCAGCCCCCTCCTGCTCTATTAAAATTCAATTTTATGGTGCAACTTTCCCTATGGATATGTTTTGTTATTTGTTTCCAAGACATGACAGAAACATATATGTGCTTCTAGGAAATGCTGAAACCTAAGAGAAAGAGCTTATAAATTAGCAGCAGCATGCTATAGTATAATAAACTGCTTACTTCTTTTGCTACAATATATGACCATTTGTAGCAGTTTTAAAGCCCAGATATATACTCATCCATTAAATACCATTCTGTGTGCCAAACCTTTTACTTCCACTGCATTAAAGCATGAGTGAGCCTTTTTTCTTTTCTTTTCTTCTCCTTTTTTTTTTTTTTTTTCGCATTTTTTTTTAGGACCACTAAAAGCACCAGCAGTAAATGAAACCCAAGGTGACCAAGGTCCTGCAAGTTCGGAAGTGTTGCCATTTCCCATCACCATCAAGATGTGCAGTTAGAGTGCTGAGAAATCTCGTAAGTGGTGATTCTTTTGAGAACATGGAGTGAAAGGGTCTTAAACTTTGCAGCAATTCAAGGGAAGTCTGTCTCATCGAGCTGCAAGAATCATCGATGCTATTTTGACTGTGTTACCTCAGCATCTGAAGGAAGATAACACAGTCATTCCATTGAAAATGTCTTGGCATCTAGAGACTTTTTTTTAGAAAGGAATCATGAAAGAGGGTTAAATCATCCATTTCTTTCTGGAATTATCTACATTGCCCACATTTTTTGATGTTTTTGATCAGGCATGGTTCTTGACTTTGATCTGCCAGCTCAGAAAGGCAGACTTGGAATAGTGCATCTGTAGATTTCCATCCTCTCCTAACCCAGATATTTGCACAGCAGATTAGAGCTGTGTAACAGGGCTGTCAGCTTTAATGTGACAGCTCAGTTCTCCTGCATTTATTCCAAAAACAGTGCCACACTGGTTCATTCCGTACAGCTTCAAGACTTGATTATACCAGCCATGCACCTCCTATACATTTTGATGTCTTTTATGACTCCCAAGTATACCATCTAAACACACAACTTTCTGAACTCTAGGCTTGTTTTTTTATAATCACACAGAATGATGTTTAACATGGTGTATTGAATATTAGGGATGTTTGAGTTTGCATTTCAGATTAGCCATTCTCATCCAAACCTTATGAAGGTTTGATGTATTTCACTTACGTTATTATTTTAAAGACTGGTTGTGGAGATTATTTCTTCATTTGGTAGCTTCAGTATTCTGGCAGTCCTTATATGAATCTAATAAAGGAAATCCAATGCTAAAACCATTTTCCCCCACTGTATCAATGAGTCAGTAGAAGAGGTTGCTGCTGTGTATCCTTGCTTAGTCAAGGGCAGAATACTACTACCACTCTTTCCCATTAAAGCACTATTGAATTTGTATTGGCCCCTATGCTTAGAGTACTTGCCTGTGTGCAACTGTTATTAATAAATTCAGCAAAAAGCTAAATAAGATGGTAATTCATGCACCATTTTCCATCACAATTCTGAAAGTGTTTCATCAGTGCTGTTGGCTTATTTTGTCTGTCCTTACTTCCAATAATATAATAAATCTAAAATACCCATATGGCATATTTTAAGGACTTCAATCAGCCAATTAATTGTTCTGTACAAAAAACCCCAAAACCAAACGAACCACAGAGAATTTAAACATCTCCCATGAAAAGCAAATGGTCACCCCGGAGGTGGTCAGGCAGTTGGACTAGATGATTATTGGAGGTCTCTTCCAACTGAGTGCTTCTCTTGCTCTTCTCTAATATCACAAACTTTCTGGGTTTAAGATTTGATTTTCTTTTTTACTACTTTTGATAAAGTTTCCCTCTTTTATATCTTTTTCCTGCACTATTCCTTTTTTCTCCTCTTATATGAAGGCAAAGTGCCTTTTCTGCTCAATGAATGAGCAGCTGCATCCCTGGCAGTACACCTCCCGTGACAATGGGCTCTACATATTCACTGTCATGACCATGATGCCAACAGTTCCTGAAGAGGATTACAACACAATAGTATTCTACAGCCACGCTATTTATACAACTGTCTTATTATTATATGTTTGGACATCACCTTGGTTACTGAAAATTATTTAAATTCAGTTAGCAAATTCTCATTTGTAAAGGGGAAGGGCATTAGTCTACCATGTTCCTCAGAGCTTGATTTAGATCTGAGTAGGGAAAATATTTACTTCATTTGATATAAAGTACGAAAAAGAATTCATTTATTTGCTTTCAACCAAAGATTGTAAATTAAATTCTTAACTGTGATTTTTCTCTTATTCTGTCATTCAGCCCACTTCAACCTAAATTCCTGAGGATGCAATACTTCCATAAAATCATTGTTGGATATTTACTGCTTCATTCCCAATGGTATCTTTTTAAAGTAGTGGAGTTACTATTAATTTTTTTTATTGGTTTGTCACTGGTTTTCATTTTGGCAGTCAGTTTCTGCCTCAGCAACTGCTGTATTTCAAAAATTCATTCTTTGGATATATTCTGCACCTTCTCCAAAGGCAGTTAGAATAATCAGCCCAACTCAAAAGATGTAAAGAGAGGTCTGGGAGAAAAAAGGATAATGAAAATGAAAATAGAAAAGGAAAAAAGTTCATAAAGTGTAATCCAGTCTTCAGTTTCAAATCTGTTCATTTTCTTTTACAAACATGGAGCATAATCCAGTGTCAGCTGTTGTACAGGGCTGCATCACAGTAGTCTTGAGTTTCCCCAAAGAATGAGCACAGGCAGATGTGTTTAGCAGAACAAACTGGTACATGTGTTTTTGGATGTGTCAAGAACAAACTCCAGGAAAAAACTCACAGGAGACTAACAGACTCAGGTAAATTAAAAATTATTTTAGTGCACCTATTAGATTTACCTAGTCTAAGTAATGAGAACACTAAGTAATAGCCCTTCGAGTATACAATGAACAAAGAAAGGAGAGATGATGCTTTGTCATTAAAGAGAGCAGCAAAGTCATCCCTGAGTATAATATGGTATCAAGATGAGATATTTAAAACATAATGAGTGGGAAATAGAAGCCCATCATCTTAAAGGGGAAAAAAAAAGGGAATAAAAAGTTAAGTTAGATAACCCCACTCATTTTCTGTACTTTTAAATCAATGCAGAATTTGTCAGCATGTGGAATTGCATCAGCAAAGATAATCACCTAAGGAAATAATATGATTGCTTGCTGTCACTCAAGGGCTATACATATTTCATGCTAATAAGATTATTTTGGCAGAAAAGAGACAATAAAATGACAAAATCACCCAAAATGGAGAGCAAGGGTGCTATGCTTGGTAGCAGATTACATTTAGTTCTTACCCCTCTGTGTTCAAATACTAAGTAATAATTCTACTAAAAACTTATTTGAAAGGAACAGAAAGTGACAGAAAGAGTCTCTCCAGAAAGAGATATTGGATTCACAGGCTGATGTGCTTACTGTTTTGAAAGCACAACATTCATTAAGATATATGATTCAACAAATACAATTTATTTAGAGTTTTTAAAAATAGATGTCTAGCATCTTGCAGTTTGTCTCTGTTTTCTCTATGTGCTTTTGTCATCAGCATCATATTTCAATAACTCTATGGGGAAAGCTCCATGAATATAATTTAATACAGGGATTTGGGGTGCAAGTATACTGTGGAAAACTACATGTAGAAAAGGTTCCCTTTAAATGAAAAGGGTGACAATTTCACCACTGCAAAAGCATTTCCAGCTTCCAGTAGCCAAATGGGAAGTTTGTTCCTTTAGGAAAGTGAGGGGGAAAAAGTACAAATATATTATTTTTCTGATATTTCCTATGGAACATTGTCATTAGGCCTCTTTCAAGACTAGTAACCTCCTGGACTGTTTCCAAGGGAGCAAGAGGCTATGCAGCAAAAGAGCAGACTTCCTTAGGCAGAGTCACCCCGTTCCATAAAAGCAGCTGTGATTTGCAGACCAGTAGACAACGTTATGGCTTCCTATTCCATCAAAAGAAGCTTGCCCCTAACAGATACACTCAGAAGGATGCGAGAAGAAGGTGACTTTCCCTTTTGGGACCCCTGTCCATGCCGTGTATGCTACAGGCTACAGTAGTTGAGGGAGGACCCAGACATCAGATGATAGTTCAGCTGGGATTTTCCAAACATTTTCCCCCCCGCTTTAGGAGGATTTCTTCACGGTATCTAAAACTGCCTGGTGTGATATACAGTGCTATTTGGCAAATAGTAAAGGATAGTATAAACAGAGCACCTGACTTTTTCTCTTCACAGCTAGGTAAATCACAATGACCACCACTGGAATTCAGAAAGGCACTGTTATAAAACTGGTGTGAGAGCATTGCCAGGCTCTCTTTGGTGATGCTCAGAAACAAACTGCCTGACATAGCCACTGTGACAATTCCTCTGCAGCGGCTGTGCAGAGAAGAACCTGACCACTCTCGGTAGTGAGGCAGATCACATCAGCCACTGGTCTCTTGTACCAGCTGCACTGACTGACATGTGGCAGCACATTACATGGTCACACGGTCGAGTGGCTGCTGTCCCCAGTCATCCCGGCTGACAGATGCTGCCACCTCTCAGTAAGGACACTTGATCCCCTCATGAATCCTCTCCTGAACTGCCATGGCTTTCAGCCCAGGATGCTGAAGTCTCACATAACCTTAGATGAGAGGGCTGAAGACTGCAGTGGTTCAGGATTGGACCAACAGAGAGATCTGATGGATCTGCCTTCCAGGATAGCCACTCCTCTCAAAAGGAAGAGGCAGCCATTTGGGACTAAAAACAGGTTTAGTCGTGCAGGTTTCATTCACATCCACACAACTGTCAGAGCCCTGAAATACTATAACAGAAGCAGTGCCTGCAGTTACAGGAGGCACTGTATTGAACAATTCCACTATCTGATTTCTGTTTTCAGTCATGTATATTTCATATTCTCTTAATGCACTTGCTTTGAGAGCATTTTCAGATGGATTATACTTTTAAAGACAAATTTTGTGGAGCTGTCATGCAAACTCACAGGCTTTCAGTCACCCAAACTGGTCCAAACTCTGAGAAGTGGATGCTTTCCATGTGGGAGTGAATGAAGAGAGAAATCCCAGATTTAGATAAACCCATGCAGAATGACACGTTTTATACATTCATTTTGGTATACACGTTTAGATAGGTGGGTGTCATTTCCAATACATAAAGCACAAGGCTCAAGCAGTAATGTGATTAGAAAATGAAGCATAGATAGAGAATTATAATTACTCATAGCCCCTCTGCAAATACACTCAGAGAAAAGGAATATGACATGGCTTCTCCAGATATTTTAGCCCTTTATAGTGAAGCTAGTTTTTTGGGTCAGTATGCAATGGAAAATTTCAGAGGAACCTCAGTATGGTGGCAAATCAATCTCATGATTTATTAATTAGAATAGGGTTAATCAAAACTATGTATGAAAAGTGAAGGACATGCACAGCTCTTTTAAAAATACACATTCTTGTAGGGTTACGTAAGGTATTTTTGACTTACTACCTATTTTTGTATTAAGACATTCCAATATTTTCACTTTAAGTTTTGACCTGCCATGAGAATAAACATTTAGCTTTAATTGCAGTATTTTGTTGCAAAGGTAAACATTGTTTATCTACACTTTTAGTTGTTTTGTTATGATAGCATAACACAAAACTACTACTAAGAAATGTATGTTAAATGTCTTTTATTTCACTGTCACATTTCACAGTTTAGTTGAAGATAGAAACTGAAAAAGCTGCACAGTCATGCCTAGAGGTCAACCACGTGTACTGATGTGTATTCCATAAATATGTTTCATCTCCGCCAAAAGTTTTTTTTTTCCTAATAGCTTGTTAAAGAAGATAAAACTCATGTTGCAGAATAGAGAATCATAAGGCTTTGCGCTACTTACTTCCCAGTTCGGCTGTTTTCTGTCTTACCTGAAAATTAAAAGGTATCCAGACCGTATGCCCCTTTTCACAGCGATTAACATAAAGCAAAACAAAGGGAAGAAAATCTACGTGTCTGTGGTACTGGTGAATTGTTTTCATTTTGTGAGGATATGACCTAAAATAATTTTCTGGTGTGCGTGGTGTTTAACCAATATCATGGACTTGTCCTTATTGCATGCCTAGTTAAGTAGTACTGGATAAAACCCTCCTTGGTCAATGCAGAGAGCACTTCACACATCAGCTACGGACTGTTCAATGCAATCACACGGAAGAGCATTTCCTGCCATTGATCAACAATAATTCCTGGCATTTACAAGGCATCTTTAATCACAAAGATAAAATTGCTCTGCAATGGTAATAAATTCCCAGAGTACCCCTCTGAATGAGATGACAAAGTTTTTGATTTACAAGTGAGCAAAGTAAATCACAGAGAGGTGAAATATTTGTTCAAGGTCACACAGTGAATTTTTTGGCAGAGTCCAGAAAAACATCTAACCTTACAGCCTTTTAGATTTGTGGCAATCAGGAGTAAACTTTGTTACAGATTTGTAGTAGATTGTTTGGTTTGTATCTGACATTCGCTTAGTCTGCACAGACCATAACCTCTCTGTAATGACAATGCAAAACAATGAAGAATCATGCAATTGTGTTAGATTGCATGTAGTTTAGGAAAGGACAGTGAATGTCTGAAAGTGTGGAAAACTTGTTAAACTTCTGAATCACTGCTAGCTTTTGAACGAGGAGCTCTAAGGCAGAGGAACAGTAGCACAATCCCGTATTCTGGTTCTGCTGTTACTTGGTGGTAAAAGGCACACTCGTTCTGAAGAAAGGTATAACAGGCTGCATATGAACTACATGTGAGATGAGGCCCCAGTTTAAACAGCAAAAATTCTCTGTACAGATGTATCTGGGAACAGAACAGGTTTCAAAATGTGTAGACCTGTGAAGAACAGGCTATAAATACCTACACAGATAACAGAGTATGTGTTTACAATCTAGTTCAGAGCCATGGGACAAAACATGTCTTCTTCAGAGTTGCAAGGAAAAATAATCCACATAGTAAAAATATGATAAAAAATTTTAGTTATTTTATCACCCTTGCTTTTATTATAAATAGGAGTGATGAACTGTCGTGATTGATAGGATTTCTATTTCTGGAGTTTGTAGGGGGTTGAAAACCCTCTTCCTCATGCAAATCAAATTGCAAATTATATCTAAGCCCTAGTACATTTAATAATATAGACAGTTAAAAAAAGATCCTCTCCTGTATACTCTGTGTCTTGTTCTGCTCTTTTAGCACTTCAGTCCTTATGGTTTCAAATATGTGCTTTGAGACCTGTTTCACACCCCCGGTTTCTAAATCTTATGTCATTCTTCTTTGCAATTTTGAATTTAAATTCAGAAAAAAAAGACATTTATGGTTTAACATTTTAATAATGCTGCAGTCATATTTTATTAGTGCTTCTCTGTTACATTTTGCATGAGATAGGAAAGAGTAATGAAGTGAATATCATTGTGGGGTTTTAGGCTTATGAGCTTAATGTATTATGATACAACAAAATGTATTATCTAAAGGTCCCTTTCTCGCAAAGGCAAACGAGAACACCATAGATATAGCAATATAAAGCAGCAGTCAAACCAGCAATAACATTCTGTAATTGTAAAACCATTTTTGATTAAAATGTAATTTATTTTAAAAAAATTTGAAATAAAGTGCTTTAGGACTCCTAATCTTGGCTGTATGCACATTACGCAGCCTGTGAGAACAGAAATGAGCAGCTAAACAGAACCAAGCCTATTTTGTAACTTGCCCCCAAATCTGCAGCAGATACTCGGCCATCTGGGCAGCGCGTGTGTGTTGGGATGTGAGGAACCACCGGCCCAGTAGGGCACAAATGGTTGGAAGGAATTGCTTCCTCAGGAAGTCCTCAACTGCTGGGGCGTTTCAAACATTCCTGCAGCTGAGAGCAAAAACCTTATTAAAACCTTCTTGCTTTCTTCCCATGCTCTCTTTGCTACCCTAGCAGGCACGAAGATAACTCCCAAAGAAAAATGGACAGACATTGCTTAGTCTGGAACCAAACCTACATTACATATAGAAGGTGGAGGACTCTCCTATTGCTCACATTCCAACTTGTAATGAAGTATTAGGCTGAGTGTCTCCTCAAACCTAAGCTATACTAAATATTTGTCAGGAAAATCCACAAACGTCAGAGGTTTATGTCCAAAAAGGAGACAGAGGAGTAC
This sequence comes from Orthonyx spaldingii, assembly GCA_013397795.1. NCBI lineage: Eukaryota > Metazoa > Chordata > Aves > Passeriformes > Orthonychidae > Orthonyx > Orthonyx spaldingii. The sequence continues at coordinate 879,880 of VZTJ01002448.1, read as the reverse complement.
TTCAACTTTATTCGTTGAGGCACACACCCGCGCGGTTTTCTCTCTCTCGGTTTCCATCCCAAATTCCCGGCCGCATGTTGCCCTCTTCCTTTCCCCATCGGCTGAGGTACTGCGAAGGTACAGCCTGCCCGAACCGCCTACCCCATATCCCGCTTGAACCTATTATTTTACCCCAAAGCTCAGAAGCTCAGGCTTGTGCAGATCCTTGTCTGTTTCAGGAGTCAAGCCGTCTGCGCTCTGCGACGAACCTGCTTTGAGCAAAGTCAGTTGAGACATTATGACCCATTTCAAAGACGTTAACACCCATCCCTTCACCCACCGAATTGTTTGTAAAGACTTGGCACACATCCTCCCTCTCATATCGATTCCAGGAGAACTAATATTCGTATTTCCGAAAACATGGGGTGTGTATACACATATATAAAATACGGTGTGTGTGTATGTATATATGTATATATATATACAAGCTACACCTATAGCTGGCCATACACTGCTGTATCCCCGCACCGCGCGGGCCGTGAGGTGAAGCGGCGGCGCGCGGGGGCGCCGCGGGCGCGCGCACTACCCGGCATGCAGCGGGCGCGGGGCCGGCAGGGAAGATGGCGGCGCCGCTGGAGGAGTACGAGAAGGAGGCGGGC
>VZTJ01002448.1:730728-869381 GCA_013397795.1 Orthonyx spaldingii | reverse complement strand
TTTTTTTTTTTTTTTTTTTTTTTTTTTTTTTGTTTAATGAAGAATGTAGTCTAGTTTAGATGAAAATTTTCTAGCAGGGATTAGCTACACTGAAGATGTATATGAATCATCCTGGTCCAGACAATCAAACAGCTCATAGCTGCTGAACACTCTGGCTCCTCAAAGTTATGAACCTACACAACCCTAGAGAGTTCTTAACTTCCTGGGCTAGGTCTTTGTGTGAATATGAGAAGGATCAGACTGCTCCCACTTGATGACAGTCAACAGCTACATTAGCCGTTGCAGCAGTAAATGTTGGGAGAAACTGATTTCTAGAGAAGAACAAGCTACTCTTCTTGTGCCTGTAAAGAATTAAATGTTATTTTCTCTAAAACTAAGACATTTTACCCTCCGTTTCTGTGACTTCGTGTGTTACAAAATTAGTTGAAGGTGTAGGGGAGGGAAGGTTCCTGTAAACTTTAGAAGAGGATCTTTATTAGTATATTAAAATAGCAGCAGTATCTCTTTTTTGTTGTTTTGTTTGTGTTTGATCGATTTCTTTGTATTTATTTTGTGAGCACTTTTCTATTAATGTTAGTTCAGGAATGACTAGTGTTTGTCTATATAAATGAATGTGGGTGTTTATAATATGCAAATAACTTTGTATAAATTTGTATAAATTCTTGCACCTTTTTAAAAGTGGGAGGACAACCAGGACAGCAAAGTAAAAAGCACTATATTGTAGTAAATTAAGAACAGGAAATTGAACACCGAAATATGGGGGAAGGAATTAATACTAGCCTCCAGCAGTCCCTGCTAAATGTAACACACATACATGAGGATTATTATTTAGCTTGCCTGAAATAGTTGCAGTCACTTCCAATTTTATTATGATTCCCTGACTGCAGCCAGATATGAAAATAGTGTAGTCATCAATTAAAAAAGAAATTCTTTTGTTTCTATTAAGAAACAGAGGCAATACTATGCAATATTTTATGGAAGATAATGCTTTTATTTCTAAGTTTTTATTTTAAAACTTGTTAGATTTTCTCTTTAAGTCTCTATTATCTTGATCACCATTCAGAATTTGTGTCTGATTTTGATCATGGTATCTCTTCCTTGCAGCAGCATTGCATAACATTAAGGGAAAAGCAGTCCTAGCCATCTGTTAATGCCTACCAGAGCCATGTGTGGCAGCTGTAAGCAGCAGTTCTTTCCTCCTTTCCTTATGTCCAAGCAGGCACATTGACCTATTCATATCCTCCTGCTCTGTGTAATTGTGAATTATGAGATTGCTATCTCAGATTAATTCAGTCTTGGTCATCTTATTCTTTCATGCATAACTTTTTTTTTTTTCCTGTAAATACTATTCTCAGAAGCCTTCTTAAGCTTGTTTCATTTAGGCTTTTTTATTGGAAAAAATAAAAAGCTCTGAGTATTGAGGGGAAATGACCATAGCTTTACTTGTGCATTTGGTTATGAGGAGGACTGATTGGAAATGCTGATATTAGCACAGCTTCCAAGATTAAACATTTTTCCCATCTTCTCTGCCCTGCACTTCATGCTTTTTCCTTTGGAGTTATATTTCATATTTTGCATTACCTTCTCTTTCCCCATCTTACTGGTCCTATTTTCCATAGGACGTTCCCTTTTTTTCTCTATTGTTTGTTTTTTATACCAAAACATGTCTTTTTTGTTGTTATTTTTAAAGCGTTATTCTCTTTTGTGTTTGTTTTTTTTTTTTTTTTTCTACACTGCATTACTTGTGCATCTGTGCAAGCAGTCTGCACATTTTGTGACTAATGAGTAATGACAAAATAGTCACAGATGCATATGAATGATTAGGGCCTTGTCAAAGGATTGTCTGATGTGGGAAGCTCTAGAAGAAGTGGTCCTTGCTAGGAATAGGGGGAACCAAATTTCATTCTTATGGATAAGCAAAATTTGTCTTTCTTGCAGCCTTCTAAGCCAGCCAACGCTAGCAATTTCTAAGCAGAATAATTTTCTTCAACCTGTCAGCCCAACTTCTTGGGTATTTAAAAGCTGTATTGTGTTGTTCCATGATTACTTAGTCAAATTAAAAATTAGCAGCTGCCAAAATGTTCCTGATACCTTCTGTTGACTTGCTTTCCCTCTGTCAGTGGCTCTGGAGCCTGTATTTTCACAGGAGAAACGGATTCAACTTGCTGTCCTACTGAAAGATTGAGTTTTTTCTGTTTCTTGTTCATCCCCCCTGCCCCTGTCCTGTAACGGGTGGAGTGGGCGCAGTGACTGCAGCTCCAAGTACCAGAGCTGGCTTGCATTAGGCAGCAGGAGCGTGGAACCAAGGGCGGTGGGGAAGAGTGGGCAGAGGAATGGCCTTTCTCTTTTAGTGAAGGTGACAACTTTGGCTCAAGCCCTGCTTGGAAATGGCTCCTTGAAACAGGATGGATAACTAGAGATTTAGTGTTTGCCGCTTGCTTGTTTTAAGTCAGTGACATCAGGCCTCTGCTCTGCTACCTTGTTATTAATTTTCCTCTCAGCTGGGGAAGAGCCATTGTCACTAAAGATCAAAATAATGAAAAACAAATGCACTTGGGTTTCTATTAGCTTTTCAACTTAATTGTCTGTTAGGGTTTTTTCATCATTGAAAAATTAAATTTTCCTTGAATAAATATTTTCGTCAAAAAAGAGAAAATATTTTAACACTTAGGAAATGTTGTTGAAGCCATTTGTGAATGCAGTTTATACTCTAGGCTCAAAATGTTATGTTGCTACTTTATTATCAATCTGTCATATCATATGTTTTAAAAAGTCATAGTAGTTTCAAGAATTTAAAGTGTATTTCTAAAATTTGTATGAAGGCATCTGAGTTTAGGGGAGGTTCATTCTTTTAGGCAGGAACTTAAAAGCCTAAACTCATTATTTTTCACTTTTTTATGCTTGTTTCTGTTCCTTTAATAGTGGGAGGCAGGTAATCTAGATCATTGTGGGATTTAAAAGCTGAGCTTCTGTCCTGCAAGTTGGAGGAACTAATTCCTATTTTGTGTGTTACTATTTTTTGTTAACTGATCAGAGATACCGTGTAAATGTTGCAGGTGTGATTTTTTTGTAGCTTAGCTGCTGATGCAGAATGACCCACAGTGGGCAATTCTCCCCTATGTAGCACCACTGCAGTTGGTGCTGCTGGGGCTGAGGAGGCTATGTGATGCCTGGGCACAGGCAGCTTTGTTCACTTAGAGAAGTGCCTGGGTGTGCTATGTCAGCACCTGATGGTTGTGCCTGTGCTCAAATCATTGTCTTTGGCAGCAATGCATATAGAAGGAGATCACCATTTAAAAACCTGGTGATATTCAACACAGTGTTTTAAATTGCTATGCTAAACATTTAGGAATGGGAAATGTGCCACCTTGAGCAGATACCTGATTTGCATTCACTCAATGCAGGTCTTCTAATGGTCTCCAACTTCAGGCTGTCAGTTGTTTTCCTGTTATTGGTAACTTGCCCAGGTAGTGGTGTAAACTGTTGCATTCTCTTAATATTAGTCTCTGATTATTTCGTTCGAAATCATTCTTTCTAGAATAATTAGAAGAAACTACTCTTCTGCCTTTATATTCCGGTGCCCTAGCCCTGCACAGGAATTTCAGAACCCTGAAAAAAATTATTTTCATTTACTAGCTGCTACCTTGCTTCTTTTATTTTTACCATGTCAGCCAAGTGTAGTGTGTAACAGCATTATTTGCACTGAGTTGGTCCAAATCACCTGTCACTGGGTGAATCAGATATTACTGTGATTCACAAAATCCAGGTTCTCTTTTTTCTCATTCCTGGTAGCTTTTTAACTTAGGAACCCAGAGGTTACTCTGCAGATTACAGTATAAACTAGGCACTCCTAATGCTGGGTAAGAGTTGGCCTCAGTAGAATGGCACTTGTAGTAGCCAGCATGCTACTGTGAGCTAGCATGCAACTGTCAAGTTGCATAGAGAATAATGAATGATAAATTTTGAGTCTAAGATTGGGAATATGTGTCCAGGCTGCAGAGAATTGACTGTATTGGCTGAGAATTCAGATTTTATATGCTTTCCTGTGATATACTGTTAAAGATTTACTTCCAAAATGAGCAGTGTCTGCATATTCTTGTCAGACACATCTAAAGTCATCCTTCTTTCCACAGTTTTCACTGTGGTATAGAAGACTCTGTGGTATGATTTTGGAGGTTGTGATGTTCATAAAACTTTGAGGATTTTAGGAATTGTTTCAACTATTCCTAAATGTAAAACATGAACTAAACTCTCTTAATAAATTATGAAGCTTAGGGTTCACTTTAAGTTTATAATTGTTGTGAGTCTTTATATTAAACAAATGGATTGTAGCTGCTCCTTTATGTGCTGGGGGGAAAAAGGGAGAACTGTTTTCTCCTTGCTCATGTGTCATGCATCATCTGCGATCACCTCAAGTGTTTTTTCACTTTAACTACTTTGCATTAATGTATCCTGAAACTTTCAAATCCTGTTAAAAAGAGTAATTCAGAGATGCTATCAGTACAAAAGGAATATATATTTTTTAAAGGTAAGGTTACTGACATTAGCTCTAAGTCATTAGAAAACTAGCAGGAGTTACTATCACCTTTTGCTTTTTTGAATTTACATGGTTATTAGTTAATACCTAAGGTTTTGTTGTATTCCTAGAAACCTCTTTGTGAAAACATTAGTATCAGAAGGCTGTGATTTCATGATCACTCTAGGCTGACATAAATGTACACTGCTTGGGAATGCTCTCTTGACTGGCTGATGTTGGCTCAAGGGAACAGAAACTAGGTTTGCATGCTTGAAGTAGTCAGGAAAACGCAGGTTAGTAAAAATAATGTTCTCTGGTACACTAATATGGGACTGAAAAACAGCCAGAGTTTCTCAGTTTGTTATTAATAATTGTTAGATAAGAAGAGAGTTTCTCCCTTTCCAGTAGGTGTGGGAGGCTAAAAATTACATCAAACTACTGTCACCTCATCAAGATGCTTCAGGACAGTGAATGTTTTTTTGTTCAGGTCTCTGCCTACTTATCCTTTTAGCTTTTCAGGGTCTGAGCATTACAAGTTACTATGTAAAATCCTGCTGCAGTTGTGTGGTGTAGTAATGGGTTAACAGAAATAGTGTAAATCCTGCTTTTTTCCAAATATGATGGAAAAGAAAAAAAATGACGTGACAAAGTAATGAATATAGCCTTCTCTTATATTTTACTTTCTCTTTTAAATTGTAATGATCTCTGGTATCTTTTCCAGCATCTTTTACTCCAGATAACACTCTGGCTTATCTAGTAGCTGTGGGAAAAAAGGTTTGGTTAAGCTGTTGCCTTTTTCAGATACAAAGCAAAGCTGTGTTTCTCAGTTGTAAGAGGATTGTTTATAACATACAATTTGGATGACAGCAGATGCCCTGTTACATTTTTAGGTTGTCTCTCCTGTAGAGATGGCAACAGAGCAGCCTTCCTGCTGGGCTGGCAATGCTTAATTGGTTCATCTAGGTAATTTTTCAGGCTTGGAAAGAAAAATTAAATGCTACAGAATAACATTGGGGTCAAGAAAAAATATAATCTGCTGAACACTTAAGTATTGTGTGAAATAGAAAAATTTGTTTTTCTGAAGAAAAGTCACGCATAAGAGTAAGTCTATTTTGAAAATGAAGACTGGCTGCAGTAGTCTTCAGTGTTAACTGTGTTCTGGTTTTAAAGCTCTAAATGCTTCAATTTCTTGAAAGATTTTTTTTTAGTGTATAAATTTTCATAATTTTTCTAACTACATAAATGACTATATTAATTTAGTGCAACAAAATGTACTTAATGCATTAAAAATTCTCTTACTTGGATTTTTTTCCTTCTGTCTGAAATAGGTATATTGTAGGTAGTGAATACAAACATGTTCAACTGAACTTACTCAGTTTTTAAATAAATACTGACAGTTTTCAGATCTGCTGGCAATACTTAAAATGTGGTTTTCAGACTTAATTTTTTTTTAAGTCTCTTTAAAAGAGATAGATAATGTATGTAATAATTTTAGAGTAGAAATAGTTATTTTAAGGTAACAGCCAAAATGAGTAACGTCTGAGGATCAGAGGGCAGTTCACTAAAACTCCCACCCAATCAGTGGAGAGCTGGTTAATGTCCCAGAAAACAAGAAAACACTTGGTCTCACCAGCCTCAACTGGGCACAGTAAGAAGTTATTTCTCATTGTGCCCAGCAGCTCCTTTTGCAGAAGTTGCTGAAGAACATGAGAAACAGGAAGGGCAGCTCATGCTGGCAATAGGAACTCCCCCTAGCCCTGATGTATCTCTTAGGCAGTTAAGGTAACACAGCAACATATGCCTCTAGGGAGAGGTAGTAGGGGAGATTTGTGGCTATGAATCCTTGTTAAGGTTAGGTGAACTACATGATCATCGTCTTCATTCGTTTATCTTTATTTTTAAAAAAAAATTAAAAATCTGTCTGGTATAACAAGGAACAAGTTGATCGCTCATTTCAGTAACTAAGTGGAAGTTGTAACTGTTCAATTAAACACCTTTCATAAGGTTTTTGAAAGTTTTTCTAGGTTTAGGTTAAAGATAAAATTCTTCTAATGGAAGTATATGTTGGGGACTTGCAGAGAGCTTGCTCCTTTTTTTTGCTTTTTCACCCATGTTGCAGTTTTCATGCTTTTCTATGTAGCTGTGCTGAATTGCATGGCTGATGCACAGCTGCAGCACATAGAAAGTTGTCAAGAAGATTTATAAAATTAATTGTTCAATTTCAGCTTGCTGAGCTTTCATGTGTTTGTGAAGAAAAATGGTGTGTTGCTGCCCTAGTGATCTGTTAATGTAGTGTTTGAGTATAGATTCCACCAAGGGAAGCACTCTTAGCCTGGAGGTGTTGCCCTTCATCAACAGAATTAAGTCAGGGAGCTGTATCTGTTAAAGAACATCTCATGGTCATGCTGTTTGCTTTTGAGACCCACAGCTTAAACATACACAGATAACCTTTGCTATTTCAAATGAAACATTTATTTGTAGTAACAGAGTGAGATTTTGTCAGTTTATGGCAAATAGCTTTTCTTGCTATGTTATGTTGCATTTATAAAAACAAAGTAAAGTAAACCAAAAAATAAAAACCCAAACCCAATACTAACCAAAGAGATTTGTTCTTATTTTATTTTAGCATTCTGTAAAAATACCTAATGTAGGATTTGGCAGAACCCTGTGATTGCATGTTGTGTTTTCTGTAACGTATTTGAAAACTGTACTGGAGGATATGGTGACCTGCTTTCCAAAATGTAGAAATGTACCACTGTTACATTTAGGTAGCTTTAGAGTACATTGAACTGGGTACTGGTTTTAGTCTTGCTTATAAAATTAATTTTTTTTTCTCAGAAACTTGCTGATTTGGGTATTCTGAAAACAAGTTTGTCTTTTTTAGGAAATAAAACCTCAAAGCCATTACAGCCATGGATACAGTGAATCTCTTGGACGGAAAAGCCACATTGATGATTACAGCACTTGGGACATTGTCAAAGCCACACAGTAAGTTCATTTTTGAACGTTAGATTTGTCTGTGTCTGTATCAGTTAGAAGCAGTAAAATGAGTTGGTTTAGTTGTGTAAAGTGGAAGGTAAACTGTATTTTTCAATCCAATTGTGGAAGATTTCAAGAGTAACCTCTACAAAATTACTGTTAAGACAAATTTATGATCAATGTATGAAAAAATATGGGAGAAGTTGTGGTAAGTTGTAAATATAGGTGGTTGCTGGACAGATTGTTGGAAGAGAGAATGGTACTGATGTTTATTTTCTGTAGGTGATGTTTAAGAGGTAAGCAGGCAAAATTTATATGCAAACATAAGGGTTTGATTGATTTATAGGTTAGAAGGAATGTCTCTAACTTTCATTATCTCTGATTCTGCAGTTTCAGTCCTACTGTGAAACTGAGCTGAGTACTGAAGGAAGATTGTAGGAGTAAACTGAGTGCAGATTTAATTGCCATCTTAATGCAGATGTATTATATAAATTTGTTTGTTCCACAGTCCTGTAGCAGATGCTAGTTCACAAGACTTTGTGGAGAGTTGTCATGCCACTATTTTTTAGTTTGCTACTGTTTGCCATTCAGAAATCATCACCACCATCACTTTTCTTCAACAAGCTGAGATAGTTCTGTAAGATTTTTATTTTTATTACTGTATGGTTAATTTGAATGCCTAAACCATTATGTATCTTGCAGAGCTATTTGTCTTTTTCTTCTTAAGAGAAATATTTTCTTGCATTTTTTTCCTAAGAAAACCCTCCCTGAACCAAAAGCAGCTTTGCAGCTCTGCATGTGACATAGACCCAGTTTGGGCATAGGAAGTATGTACTTTCCTTCACTTTTTGTTTTGAGTTGTCAGGAGTTTAGCTTCCTGAAACAGATGTCTAGTTCTGCTGTTGTTGCTCTGAATACTTTAATGGTAACACTGCAACCTATAATACATTAGGGTATTTTTAGAAATTAAAATATAATCATGATATCAAACTAGCTGCTTCTTAGAAAAGCATGGAAGTGTGGTTGACAGCAGAAGTGGTTTTACAAGTTATCTACTTCTATTCTTGTGTGCTCATTGCATATTTGAAGACCTACAATACCTTTGTCCCTGTTAACCCTCAGATTCAGGCTGATCTGTGCTTTCAGCTGAGTTCTTAAAATTCTTATCTGATCTCCTCATACAAGAACCAACAGGTCTGAGTTGACATCTCACCACAAGGACTGCAGTTTCATATCATATCATGTCCCTAATGGTTAATATTGCAGAGAAGGGGAACTGTCAACATGATCAAGTCATGGTATCCAAGCAGCACTTCCCTGACTAGAAGGAGAATTCACAAAATCACAGAACAAACTAGATTGGAAAAGACCTTTGAGATCATCGAGTCCGACCTGTGACCTAACATTACCTTATCAGCTAAACCATGGCACTGAGTGCCTCAAGTCTTCTTTAAACACCACCGGGGATGGTGACTCAGCCACCTCCCTGGGCAGCCCATTCCAATGCCAAACCACTCTTTCTGTGAAGAATTTTTTTCTAATATCTAGCCTAAACTTCCCCTGGCGCAGCCTGGGGCTGTATCCTCTAGGACACACCTTTATTTAAGCGTTTACTGGGTTTGAAGGCCATATTATAAGAAAAGTCTCATAAAGGGAAATATCTCTGAAATTTAAGGTAGAAAATAAACCCACCAAATACCATGACTTACAGTAAAATAAATAATGCTACTAATATATTAATTCAATGGTTTTAAAAAGATACACTTTTTCTACTAAACTGATGTAGTTACTTTCATTTATAGAAGCATGACCTGTCACATCTATGTGTAAAAAATAGGTGATCCTGTCCTCTACCCTCTGTCCTCAAAAATTAGTGTTCGCTGAGATTAAAATATCTGCTGACTTTCCTTACTTTTTAGTTCAGTGCTAATGTAAGTAAGATGCCACAAAAAGTTTTTGTAAAAAAGGGCCACTCATCAGTCTCCAAGAACTCTTCCTCCAAGCACTTCAATAAGTTGAAGCAAGATGTAGCAAAATATAGTAGGAATTATTTTCAGTCTCTTAGTTTGGGTGGGGTTTTTTTCCCAAGTCCAGTTTCTCCTGTGGAATTAATTAGTTATGTTATTGTTCCAACATAAATGAAAATCAAAAGCATGGTTCCTTAAACCTTAAAGATGATGGTGAGAAAAATGGGATGAAAACATTTAAAACTCATCTATATTTCCTATATGCTGTTTGACCGTAGAATTCTGAGATGTTTTTATTGACATTAGATTGCACATTATTTAGAAATAAAACAATGTTAGTAAAATACTGTGCTCAATTTTGTTTTTCAGCAAGGAAAAATAAGAGCTTGCAAACTCCTCACATTTTTCCTTAAGTATTTGTATGTTGTTTCATATCTTATTGAATTGTTTCAGGGCTTTATCGTCTTAATCTGTAGATTGGACACTAATTCAATTAACACGCTCATATGGTATGAGCTACAAATATAATAACTTCCTATAATCACATTAAGATTTTGTATAGAAAACAGTGGTTTGGCTCATTGAAAAGAGTTCATTGATATTTGTGGTTTTTCCCCATTATGCTCCTTGTAAGCTCTCCAAAAGACCTGGGGCCCTAGCCATGCTTTGTATCAAAAGTAGTCAAGTCTCTTTTTATTTTGCAAAAACTTTTGCTGGAGTAAAAATCAGTGTTTGGTTTTAGTACCTATTCATACAAAGAACACTTTTCACTAACTTTGTTGTAAACATGTCCAAGAGCATCTAGGTAGCTTTAAAAGTAGCCCTGTCTAGGCCCTTCATTGTTGTTAGAATGTGTGTGTAATTTTTTGCTATCTTATATTTGGTTATAGCAAAATTGTTTGGTTCATAGAAAGTCTCCACTGTATTTCTGAAAGCAGAAGCAGGCCACTCATCTGAATTTGAAAAACTGTTTTCAAATGAATAGTAAAAAAATCATCCATGCTTGCCTTTGGTTTTGTTCCTCTGTGATGATTCAGAGTTCTTACTGGAGCTCCATGGAGGGAATGGAGTCTCATGTAAAAATCGAAAACAACCATCATAAGTGATTTAAAAGTGAAATTTAATGGTGATGTATTGGGTACATTTATTCTGTTGTCTGGCAGCAGTAGCCCTCTGTCATCCAAGGCAGGAGTCATAACTTTTAATATGATGTCTTGAGAAGCGTCCTGTGTCAACGTGACAAAGTTGCTGCCTTTGTTTTGTTTTAAGTCTTTCAAGCTGAGAAACTGAGAAGTAGCTAAAGTTCACAGGTAGAGAAGCATGTGATGGGCTGTCACTAGAACAAAATCTGAGGCACATTAATCCTCCCAGTGTGTTCTTCAGTTCTGTTGAGAGTGAATAGACACTTTTGACTTGTAGGGAGTTTGATGAAATTCCAGCTTTGTTGAAAGTAAGTTAAATGACCATTATGAACACGAGTATTAAACATTAATGATATTAACAAGTGCTTTTGTGACATCTGGAAGATTGATTCCTTGCTCTCAAGTGTTATGATTTCATTATCACAAGGTTAACTTTTCTGTCAGTTTTATTCAATGAGATCATTTAAAATGAAGTTGTGTGCGTTGTGAAATAGTGTAGCATAAAATAGGAAATATGTTGAATCTTGCTAAGGAAAAAGATTGTTGGATACATACTTTTTTCATGACTATTTCTCATCAGTCATAGGGTAACTGATTAAAATAAAGAAAGGTATATATGGAATAATTAAAATTGGTAATAGTTGGCCAAAGGAACAGTTACTCCTGGCTCTTCTCAGGTACGCATGGGAGAGAGTTGTAACACAGGTTCACATCCATTATTCCTGGCTATTTGTGCCTATGGAGTTGATTATATTGCTGAAAGTGAAATGTACCTGATGTTTCCCATGGAAGGGTGAGACTTTTTTAACCACGTTGGTAATATGGCTACAACTGTCTAGATCATTTAGGGCTTTGGAACAGTATTTAAGAGCTCAATTTCTTTTGTCTTTCAGCACTGCTCTTAATGGTCCATTAAGCAGCTCTTGAGTTAAACCTTTTTTGTTGAAAACAAAACTGTCTTACTGGCAACACAAAAACCTTGAGAATATGTTAAAGGCTTTGTTAGTATTTACTACCAATATTCATGGGAATGAGATTTCAAAGGAGAAAAAAGATCGTTTGTCTGTTAATTGCATTTCCAGTTAAAACAGCTTTGATTTGAGTTACAATGATAGCGAGATGAGGGAGTGAGCTCCTGGTTTACCTATTCTTTGTTGGCATGGTGATGTGCTCACTGTAGAGAGATTCCTTCCTATTATTGTGGCCAAATTTAATGTTAATCATGCTGCAAAGCTGGCAGAGTCTATTTTGAAAAGTCTGTCTGTTTGTAGACAGAATAGAAAATGGACTACAGATTTAAAATGCAGAAGGCAGTAGGGTATTGTTTTTCAAAGTATTAAGGTCAGAATATCTTTAACCTGTGATGACAAATAAAATGTTGCAGGTTAGTTACTGAAATGGCTTAGAGACTGTGATAGCAAAATGAGCTTGCACAATGGTATTTTTGTCCTGGACTAATCCCATTTCTTTCAGAACAAGACAAGCTCAGTAATATGCTTCAGTTATGCTCCATATTGATGTTTACAGCATCACCCTCTAGAATTCACTCCGTTGCCGAATAATTGTTAGATTAATATATCAGTCTCCTGTGAGGATTTGAATCTTTCTCTCCATTACTCTTGAAGGGCATAGAGCCCTTTATAACAACATTACAAGCGTGATTATGCTGACTGTCTGAAATAGGTGACTTTGTAATTTTCTAACTTAACAGTGCATCATGAACCTTTGGAGAAAGCAAGGTGAAGTCAGCTGCAGGAAATTGATGGAAGAAGAGTGTAGGTTGTGTGTGAGAGAAGAATGCTGCCCTTCTGGGATTGAGCTCAAGAAACCATAAGTGCAGCAGATTCAGTGTTTTATTTAATTGTAGAGAGCCTGCTCTTTCCAGGAAGAGGAGCAATTTGTTGTAAATTCCTAACTTTTTTTGCCAGGCAGGTTTTATCTGTCAAGATCCTCAAGTCCTCTTGTGACAATTTAATAAATTGAAGATTCATTAAATTATACCTTGTGTGCTGCATCTTTAGTAAACAGTTATGATTGAGTTCAAGGCACCAAAAGTAAATTGCTAGGAACAGACAAACTGAGGATGACTTAAATTAAAAAATTACTGTATACCTCATTCTCAGTATCACTTTTGGAAAGAGCTTTGTTTTCCTGTAAAGGCTATTCTGATGTATCGCAGAATTTCATGTTCTGTTTGTGGCCAGGTAGTTCCACGTACTGTGACTTGCAGTTTGCCTTCTGCTGGGGAGAATGGGAAGTCTGTGGTGCTAAGCCCAAAGAATGAATCCATTCCTGCTCTTCCTTTTTGTATCTGAAGCCATGCCAGCAGTCTTTGCCTAGCGCCTCACCACAGTGTATGGGTGAATTTTAGAAGGAGGTACTTGTACACATCAGTGGAGCATAATTGGAGCATTCTATGGGAACTTCTGCCAGGGCACTGACAACAGCATTCTGCCTCAACAGGCTGCAGGGTCACTTGTGACAGCTTTCGTTTGTGTTCATACCTCTTAAGCCAAGTTCTTCAGAAAGTAGCATCACGTTTTCTGTAAGACTAGAGTTTTGCCTTTAATAAAATAACCCAACAAATAACCCCTCCAACCCCCTCCCCACAAAACCCCCCAAAGAATAATCACCCCTCTGCCCCCTTCCCCCAAGACTGCCACAGTACTTCTTGGTTATACCTATCTTGGCAGCATGGTCTAACAAACACTTGCGTAGGAATCAAAGGTTACTTTGAAGGAGATTCATTTTGTGTTGTGTAGTCAACTTGATAGGACACTCATCTTAAAGCATATGTGCAGTTTGCCATGTGCAGCTGGCCAGTAGTGATGTAGTGGTTTAACTGCTGGGGAGCTGAGCCCCACACAGCTGCCTGCTTGCTTCCCTCTTGCGGGATGGAGAAATTGACCAAAAAGGTAAAGATAAACAAAGCTTAATAGATAAAGCAAAAGCTGCACCCGCAAGCAAAGCAAAATAAGGAATTCCTTCACTGCTTCCCATGGGCAGGTGGGTGTTCAGCCATGTCCCTGTAATGGTTACTTGGGAAGACAAGCGCCGTCACTCCAGATGTCCCTCCCTTGTCCCTCAGTTTTTATTGCTGAGCACGCTGCCATGCAATATTGGATATCTCTTTGGTCAGTTGGAGTCCCAGCTGTGTCCCCTCCCAACTTCTTGTGAATCCCTAGCCTGCTCACTGGTGGGGCAGCATGAGGAACAGCAAAGGCCTTGACCCTGTGTAAGCACTGCTCAGCAACAGCTGAAATACTGGTGTGTTAATCAACACTGTTTTGCTCACAAGTGGTAAACATAGCCTCATAGGAACCACTCTGAAGAAGGGTAGCTTGATCCCACCCAAAACCAATACACGTAAGGAAAATCCTAATCCATTGCATGAAAGCTTTATATGATTGCCTCATCCACTTTATAGGAAGTTAACGTTATTGTATCCTTGTGTACTTTGTAGCTTTCCAATAACTTAGAATATTTTATTTTAAAAATGCCTACTTGCTGCTTTGTACTCCTTACTTAGGCAGGATGAGAGTCAACTAAACTCAGCCTTAGGCAATACATTTTTTTTTTTTAGCTGGTGACTATTAAACCTAATAGCAGGGTTTAGGTCAATTATTTCTTACATTATGGTTTCAGTTTGTAGTTTAAGTGAAGGCAGCAGGCTTTCTCCAGCAGGAAGGAGTGTCATAACAGCTGACTGGAGTTGAACAGCTTGTCAACAAATGGTTGCACTGCCATTCTATATGAATCACTTTCCAAGGCTGCCTTCAGACCCTGTGATACGGCAGTGTGATACTGTACTATAGGAAGATCAGAATTTGCTGTCCTGCTTCTGGAAGTCCTTCTTTCTCCCATCTCTTCTACTCTCTCTTGACTCTTTGTTCTTGCTGACCTGCCTTTTGTAGTCCTAACCTGTTTCAGTGGCCATTCCAGCTGAGACGAGAAGTCAGGAATGGTATGTATATGTTAAGCCTTTTGTATAAGCACTTACCAGGCCACACTACTGATCTAAACTAGGACTTGGTAGATGATGTGTTTCAAGACTGGATTGACTTAGAACCTTACCAGTTTTCCTAGCAGTTATATTTGTCTGAGTATGTATATCTTGTCTAGCTGGTTGCTTATTTTTAAGTCATCGTAACCCAAACATCTTTCCACCTCCCCCAGCAAATTAAAAGAAAAGCTTTGTTGTCAAAATTATTCATAACTGCTGCTTTTTTACTCAGTCTGAAGGACTACATTTTACAAGTGGGTTGCCAGTTGGTATGTACTGCAGGCAATAGTCTTTGTTCTGATCTCTTGTAATGTTTGAAAAAATAG
The DNA here is from genome assembly GCA_013397795.1 of Orthonyx spaldingii. NCBI lineage: Eukaryota > Metazoa > Chordata > Aves > Passeriformes > Orthonychidae > Orthonyx > Orthonyx spaldingii. Next base: position 854,448 of record VZTJ01002448.1, on the reverse strand, counting down.
TAAGTATGACAACAATTTCCAGCATTTTTCATAATTCCTTGTGCAACTTTCCTAAGAAATTGAAAACAACATGATGTAAGTAGACTGTTGTGTCTAGTACTTTTTTAATACTGTCCAACTAGTTTTTGTGCTTCAAATCTGTGATAGGCTTAGAAAGCATTCTTGAGTTTTGTTGGCTTGAGTCATTTGAGCGTTCTTTATGGGAGCACCATCCAGACTGAGGTTTCTATTCAAATACGTGGAAGAAAAAGTAAGAATGGTAACTACCCTAGGAAGAAGGTCTCTGCATAAGTTATGAAAGCTGATCAAGTGGAGCAGAAGAGCCTTTTCTAAGGCTGTCTATTGTGCAGAAAGTAGATCATAGAAGCAGCATATGAAAAACTTAGTTACAATCAACTTTGAGAAGCTGTTAAAATTCTGTTTTGATAGAAGTCGGATGTCACAAGGCATTGACCTTGATTTCAAGGCATTCCCACGTTCTCTTCCTTGAGACTTGAGAAATCCCTATGAAATGGACAAATTTTTAAAATGTAATCTTTCCTTGCTTTTCTGCATTGCATTTTTGACACTAAAAACAGGTGGTGAAACAGTGTAAGCATAAAGGCAAACATTATTTAATGTGGGAGTTACTCCTACATTAAATGCCTAAGTGATATTTATGCTTCCTGATTTGTTTCAACTTTCAAATGTATGCAGATTTTTTTTTTCAAATGGCAGTACATCACATTTAATAGTTCTTTTTAATAAAATAATAAATTTTATATTAATGTACAGAATTTTGAGGTGGCCTAAAAAAGAAAAGGATACTAGCTTGTATGAAGAAGATTGCTATTTGTTGTCTTGAGAAGAATGGGAAATATTTGAACTGCTAGTGTTTGTAATTGGCTTGATGATCTTATCTTCTCCTGAATTTTAGGAAGATACTGTCAAATCAGCTGACTAAGATTTTTTGGTATTCAAGAGCTGGAAAGGAAGGAGAACACGGTTGGGAGAAACAAATGTAGTGGAGTCCCTGGGAAGTGAACAGTTACTTAAATTTAGTATACTACTGGTAGATATTTTGCCTTGCTCTGCAGTACAGTTTTCTGTGGACACAAGTTTTCTGTAATATCTTGATTAGATTAATGTAACTTTTGCCAGTGGAAGCTTCTTGTTGCAAGAGATTTCTAGTCCTGCAGAAAAGGAAAGTTTCTTCATTTCTCTTCTGTTGAAGATTTTGTATTGTGACCAAGAGTATGGTGTTTGCTGAATGCATTTTTATCTAAGGTAAGCATTTTGACAAATCTTTTTTTGTTCTTCTAGGTATGGAATATATGAACGATGTAGAGAGTTGGTGGAAGCTGGTTACGACGTACGGCAACCAGACAAGGAAAACGTAACGCTTCTCCACTGGGCTGCAATCAACAACAGGATAGATCTAGTGAAGTATGTGTTACACTTTTGTTAAACAAAAATTAATTATATCCTTAAAAGTGTTGATTGCTTTTTAAAAGACAACTGAATGTCTCTAAATCTAATATGTCTAATTTGTCCTTTTTTCCTTGACAGTATGTCAAAGCTCTTGTCTGTTATTACATCTCTACCACTGTGACATACACCATTGTGTTTTCTTCCTGCTTTTTACTAGAGTGCATGTAGCTACTGATGTGTCTAACTGTATCTAAAATTGCCTTCTCTTGATGCAATTCTCACACTTCAGGTTCCTCTGTCTTTAGGGGATCTTGATTTATTTTTGTTTATATCACTCACCTTACTGTATACTCTCTCACACTCTTTGTTGCAAGACACTAGTTAATTTTATTTCCATAGAATTAAATGACTTAGTTTTCTTTCTTTTTGTTCAAGCCTGTCACATCTTTCCCCAAGTGTTCTCTCTTTTTCCATTATGTGCAGTGGATAATTTCATTAAGTATGTTGGCCATTTAAGCTTGGGACTAGAGAGATAAAGTTGTCTACTCTTGGGATACCAGATCTCAGTGTCTTACTTAGTGGGTGTTGACTATGTAAGTTCTTTCCAATGAAGTAGCTTAGCAGCTTGTCTGTGGGGAGTGCAGGCTTGGAACTAGAATTCTCTTATTTTTAGTATTTCTTCATCCTATCTGTTGTGAGACTTGAAATTCAGTGTAGATAATGGTGAAACCCACTGGTAAGGAAAACTACAGAACCTTTTCATGTTTCTGAAGAATCAGGGATAAGTGTCTACAACACAGTTTTGTTTTCATCATGACACTGGTCCATTGGTATCTCTTCAACTCAGTTTTGTAAAAATGCAAAAAATGGCCTTATGTCCCTACAGTTACTTACTGCCTGCATGTCCCCATCCTCTGTGTAGAGCTTTCTCCAGACAAGGATTTCTCTTCTACTTTTCCTTCTAGTAGTAACAGTGACTGCATGCACTTTGATTCCTCAAGCACTGAATGCAAACTGAGGTAGTTTTCAAATGCCTGCCAAAGACTTAGTGATCCTAATGTGGAGATCAGTGGAAGTATTTTCTTCTTAAGGTGACCTCTTATGAGATCTCTTGCTTTGAGTGTAAGTAGCTTGCTTAAATAGGACTTGCATGCCTGGCATCTTCCAGTGGAAGCTTAGATGACTCACTGAGAGTAGGCTTGCCCAGTTCTTTCTTTCTTCAGGGACCTTCTCACCTAGCACAAATTTCCTTCTGCAAGTCCTGCTTAGACAAGGAGATTAAGTTCTCAGTCTGGTTTTGCAGAAAAAACTTACCATTTTTGTGTACTGAAACTGGAATGCAGTGATAAATCTCAACTAAGTCTAAAAACACCCTTAAAGAAACATAAAATGTTATTTCAATGCACCATCTGGCAGGAGATTGTCGCCTTGTCTTTTCCCAGTTGTCAAACTGCAAGTTCTTCCTTCTAAATAAAACCTACTAACCAGTAAGCAGTTCTGCTGTCAGTAGAATCTGAACATATTCTGTGTTTCTGCAAGGACCAGTACTTGAATGAAGACAATCTGTTTAGTGTTCACCTCCCCATGAGTGGCTGTCACATCAGAGAGATAAATCCAAGCTTTGACTGTGTATTTCTCTGTGCTGTCTTTTTATCTAGACAAGATTCACTTGGGAGCTCCTTCCCAAGGGAGACTAAATAGTTCCTCAGGTAGAAGCTGATACTTCACTGTATCTTTGCTGTTTTGTCGGTGGGCTCCTCCGGGCCACCGAATCCAGCCCTCAGTAGCTCCTTGTCCCAGGAGCTCTGTTCCTGGGCTGATCGGTGGCAGCTGTTGCCGGTAAATACAGACAGACCAGTTGCGTTTATATCAGCGTTCTTTTATTCTCCCTCACGGAGGGAAAAGGGTCGTGCATAGAACAAGTTGTGAGGTGGAGAACCTGGCAAGACTGGTCCAGTCCGTCTCTCGCCCAGGTCTCTTATGCCCTCTGTCGGGGGAGGGCAAGGCGAGAGATGAGCCAATAGGCAAATGGCTGGCCAGTGACGTCTGGCCAGTCCTGGGTGAACAGGGGAGGGACAGGTGGAAAGTAGAGTTGTGAGTGGTCAGACCACCAGTGGATTCTCAGTGGCCTGCCCACTGCTACACTTCACTGTAACAAAATTACTTTGTTTCTTTACCATATATGTGCTTTGTGTTTTCACCTACATGGGACCAAGACCTTCACAAATTCATCGGTTTTTCTCATGGAGAAATAAAAAAACTTCTGCAGAGAGATGTTGAAGTTTTGTTCTTTTAGGTTTGGAGACCAGTGGAGTGGATTGTGATGCATCAATCAGAGCAGATCTTCTTTGTCTTAGACACTGGTTTTTTTAACTTTGGCAAATCTGTTGAAGTACTCCATTGTGTCTGATGGCTCTAAAGTAATTGTATAAAAGAACTTCTTTAGATATGTTTAGTGTGACATGCATTTTTCAGTTTCTGTTCCTAAAGGTTCCTAAAAGTGCTGTTTTTGAAATTTCATTCCCTGAATCAATGAAAACTCTAGAAAATTAAGGTAGTGACTTAAAAGTAATATTTTTCAAGTTGTTCTGTTTATTGCCCTTCTTCTTGCCATGTCTTGAAACACGTAGCAGAGTTTGAGGTGCCAGAAATTCAGTGCTGAAGCTTTGAAGGATGGCTTGTGTGGGTGGGAGAGCAGTATTCATATATACCTGACAGGTATTTTCAAAGTGAAAAGTCTGTAGGCACAGGTACTTGAAATGTGCAAACACTTACAAATCTATAGCTAGGTAGTACTTTTCAAAGGTTACACAGTGGTGAATGAAAAACTAGAAGCCTTCTGGGAAGGCCTGTATTTAGAAACGTTAATTTCTTTCTAAAGCATGCATTTTCTTTCACAAAGGAAAAGTAATATTGCCAGTTTAGTGTCCCAGATAAAACAGCAATGAACACAGTTCAAAGAAACATTACAAATAACTATGAATATGAATTGTTGCAGTTAAAAATAGGTAACTTCTTTTGTTTTTACAGATAGCTCTTTTTATAAATGTTCTTGAGGGAAAAATAATTTCTAGCCCATCATTTAGAAATATTTTTTAAATACTCAGATGGTTTTTGTCCTTCGATTAATAACAATTGAAAAGTATGTTAAAATCTTAGTCCATCACTAAATATGTAACTTAAGTGTGATCTCTGGGATCAATGACTTCAGCAGGGTTATTCCGCTGATGATACAAGCTACAAGTCTAATGGTATATAATTTTGCTATTTAGCCAAAATTCTCCAAAAATTATAGTCTTCTAGCACCATAATCCTTTACCAGTAATTCAGAATTCTATTTAATGCAGCAGCCCCATAATATTTAAGAATAGTTTATTAAATGGTTCTGTGCTAGCACAGTTTGTACTACTGTATATAGCAATTATTCTGGTTTACTTTAGAATAAAACTAGGAACTAGCATAATGTTTAAAACACAGTAGGAGGCATTCCTGCTCTCCCGACCCATGTCAGAAATGCAAAAAAATTGAAAGTATATGCATGACCTCTAAAAAGAAAGGTTAGATGAAGGCAAGAAAATCTGGTCTTCTGATCTGTAACTGCCTGTTTGGCCGAACATCAGACATGCTCACTTGTGTCCTTTCTATTTAACCAAAACAAGCAATAATGTTTACTACTTCTGTTATTCCAGATACTATATATCAAAAGGTGCTATTGTTGATCAGCTTGGAGGAGATTTAAATTCTACCCCACTTCACTGGGCAACAAGGTAGGAAAATGTCTTCTGAAATTTTCTTGTCTGTTTCTTTGCTTAACATGGAGTACTGATAGTTTTATGAAACTGTTGTATTTTATGGGAATACTTTGTACTAGAATTAATTCAGTCTTTGATGACTGAGCTCACGGTGAATGTGGTATGTTTCAACTAAAGGACCTTTCAGCATATGTTTTTTTCTGATGTAGAGGAAGATGATTGGTACAATAGGAAAACAAGTAAAAAGTATAGGCTACTTGCCAGCTCTTACTTCTGAGATCTTATTTTTGTCAAGTCGTCTGAAGTTCAGTGGGTCTTCTGCAGATGGGTCTTAGGGTGATTTTATGTCACATGCCTTGCAGTGTTCTATTGCATATGTGGATTTTTTTAAAGATGTACTTAAAATTGGATTTCTTATGTAGAAGAGGGTCAGAGAATGATAAATAGCTGGAAAAATTGAAGACAACCTTTGAGCAGTATTTGCTCCTTCAGACAACCACCTAGAAATAGGTGGGAAAGAAACAGTGTCCAGATTAATATTTTTAACTGTAGATGGCAAAAGGAGACTTGGAAAATTAGGTTTTAGAAGATTTAATGTATCAAAATAATCTGTTTGCTAAATGTGAGGACTTGCTTTTAGTCTCTCTTAAAGATTTTAGCTTCTACAGTACTTTTTGTTACAGATCACAGTCTGTGATTCTGTGTTAGTAGCACAAAATCTCGACTAAATTTCCTGGTGTTCATTCATACCTGTAATCTGTTCTGTGAAACATTGTCTGAAGCTGCTTCTGAAAAATGGAAAAGGTCTTTTGCTCATGTCAGAAACTGTGTACTGACACTTGGGCACTGTGTCTAAAAGGAGGGTATGCCTATCCTCATTATGCCAAAAAGATGCATAAGCTTTTAACATAATGTGGAGGAAATGTAGACCTTCAGTTTTCCTTTTTTTCCTCCCATTTTTGTTTTACTACAGGTTTTCAGCCCCACAAAAAGTGAAAGTATCTAGGCAATTTGACGTCTTTTAAAATAGCAGGTTTCATATGTGGTTTGCAAGAGGTCACAGTAAACTAGTTTTCTAAACTAGAACTTGTTTTTTTTTTTGGTTGACTGTCTTTTTTGCTATGCAGTACAGTTAAGCAAATTGCATGTGATGAATGCACTATATATGCATAGAATTTCTCATATGAATTAGTTTGCTTATTCAGTTGGAGAATCAGATCATGACAGTTGCTGTTTTTAAAGCATGAGTTAAGTTGTAGGAGTTCTGATGGTATTATTAACTGCTAAACATACTTGTATTTTAGTATTCACATTTTAATAGTTTTCCTGCATATAGTTATTCAGTTGTTTGTTTTTTGTGTTTTGTTACATTTAGACAGGGTCACTTATCCATGGTTGTACAGCTGATGAAATACGGGGCAGATCCGTCGCTAATTGATGGAGAAGGATGTAGCTGTATTCATTTGGCTGCCCAGTTTGGACACACTTCAATTGTTGCTTACCTGATAGCAAAGGGACAGGTAAATTTTAAGTAATACCATATTTAAATAGATTCTACTAAAATCTAGAGTAGGAACACAATTGAAACTTATACCTGTCATTAAGGAAATGCAAAATATTTGCTTGAATAAATACAAAAATAAGTCCATGTCCTTTCTTGTAGACTCCAGTGTTGATGTGCCACCTATTAAATTAATTTCTTCTAACAGTGGTCTGAGTACTTTGCTGTTCCTAATTGCTTCCATGTGTAAATTGAAAACCAAACAATCCCAAACCTTCTTGCTAGCCCCTTATATTACTGCTAGATCTGTAAAGTGTGTATATAATGTGTATTCATTGTTGTTCCTGTTGTGTTCCATCTTTTGTTGTCTGCTCAAAAACTTGATCATGCTTTTGCTATGCACCCTGCACTGTTCATTTGTAGATTTACTCACCCATAGGCATGTGCCTGAAGCACAAATTTGATTTACTGTGTAAACCCTATAGGAAAGTCAAAGCCCTCCTCTTGTATGACAGTCCTACTAATGCTGTTCACACTTCTGTATTCTGCTTAGTCTTTCAAATACCAAGTGAGATACAATCCAGTGAGTAATGTAGAATATGAAATCAGTGAGTTTGGTCTGTGTAAAACAAATATTAAATTTGCTGTGGAAAATTACTTATACCTGTACATGTGAAAAACCCCAAGGTATTGCTCCAGGCAGTATTCAGTTTGTATCTGTTTGGTAAAACAGTACGTAATGTATGATAAAGAGTAAGCTAGGCAAAAGAAGAGTCTGATCCTATTTTGTATAATTGCTCTTTTGTAAGAAATAATGATTGGAGAGGAATGAGTTTTCATGAGGACCAAGTTTTGTACTTTCTTCACGAATTATGTATAATTGTATGTGAGTTGTATGTTACCAGAAAAATCTTGCTGATGTTATACAAGTGGACCTGTTTAAGGAATAGCATTAATACAGTACTAATAGCCTTTAAGGTATTCTACTGTGATTATGAAGTCTCTCAGTGTTTGTCTTCATGTTTATATACAGATTTCTCCCATTTATTTGAACATATAATGTTTCAATTCGAAAGAAGCTCTCTATCTTTACATGAGTGCATACATAAAGACACAAAAATTGCTGTAAAATTTAAAACCTGTTACTTTGAAAACAGCTCTTCTTATCAGTAGTTTTAAAAATACTAATTTTTATTAAATCCCTCAAATATTATCAAATATGATTTTGGTATCCTTTCTATGATGTAAATTTGAATTAATTTTAAGAGTAATTTTTCACAGCACTTCAAAAAGTTCAACTTTAAAAATTATTTATTGATTTATTTATTTAAATCTAGTACTATAAATAGCATTGTAATAACAATCACTAAAAAGTTGTCTAGCTATATCACATACAACTACAGAAACTACGTGGTTTGTCTCAAAGCTATGGGAAATGCATGATTCTGTTTTTTAATTTTCCTTTAATTACTACTGAGGTCATTAATCTCATCCCTTTATTTCTTTCCCCATCTTCTTTGTGGTGCTGACATTTGGATTTGGAAACTTGAAGTGCTTTTACTTCTGTGGGCTTACCCTATATACTACTACTAATTTGCCTTTTGTCTTTACAGACACCGGGTTCCCCTATATCTGAAGAGTAGGCTTGCCCTTGTTCTGAACCTAATTGTTGTACCTGTGTGGCAAATGATAACTAAATAAATATCAAAATAAGGGTCAGTGTAGGTTGTTGTGCTGTGTTAGTTCAGATCCTGATGCCTTTGTGGACGAGTGCGGTCAGAGAAGAGCCAGCTTTCATAACTGAATAGGGAACTGACAGGTGAATTAAGAAATTGCTCCTAATTGCTAACCTGTCCATTTTTGAGACAGAGCTGGAACCCATCTTCAGTGTTGCTGTTTCGCTGCCTTCTGGGCTGCAGCAACCAATGGTAAATTTTGCAATCTGAGGCTTGAGTCCAGCCCTCCAGCTTCTGGAGTGTGGTGAAGGGGAAGAACTCTTGGTCAGATGCCCACTGGCTTTGATTGGAAGTGAACCTACTTTCATGCCAGCAAGTACTACTCAGCCAAGAGGCAGCAGTGGCTGATAGCTGTTGCTTTTTATTTAGTCATGTCTCTTACTGAGTTCTGAGAGACTGATACCTGACTGTATCAGAATTTAAACATATTGTTTGTGTCAGTAGGTTGCGTGGGTCAAAATCAAGCCTGGGATAAGTACAGATTATAAATATAATCAGAAATCAAATAACAGAATCTGTAGCACAGTTCAAGTTTAGGTAAGATTTTGTTTTTAAAAAAATGCAAGAAAGAAAAACTGAAAAAGAACTTGAAGACACTTAAAAATGCTCAATGTACAATTTGACTGCTTGATATTGTACTTATATTTCTTAAAATGCCAGAGGCTTATCAGGACCTTGCATATACAAACATTCACCTGGAATAAGTTAAGATATGGATGTGCTATATGAATGGTTGAATAATGTGTTCTTATCCTGTGCACATGTTAGGTAACTTAATCACAGGTGATGAGTGACTATAAAGTTGCTAGTAGGGTAAAATCATGTAAGAAATGCTCTACTTCTAAAATTATAGCTTAACTATTTAATTCTCATTGTTCAACTGTTGCTTTCATAGTTTAACTATCACTTATTCATCAAGTACCTTTTTTTTTTATTCTCAGAGTTGCAATTTTGTATGTTACCTAACATCTCAAGCTATGTAGGGTCACCTTCTGAGCTATGGCCTAGAAGAAGGTGGCATCTAAGTTGGGAGATGCCAGTGTGGTACCAGCAGCCTTGGTTTCTTTGGTGCTGTGGTCTTTGGTAAAAAGCAGGAACAGAGCTTCTTTTCTGAAATGTCTCACCTGTTCTGTGGTTATGGTAATGATCTGGAGAAATAACAAGGAATTTTTGATGAGAGGTTTATTAGAGCACATGTCTGCTAGCCACAGCTACATCATCTTTGTTACATCCATACAACAGTGTGCAAGTCAATCTTTAGTTGCTTTGCCTCTTGTTAAAGTTGCTTTGGAAAAGGATCTGCCTCAGCCAACGTAGTAGCTTAATATGAGTAATAGCTGTAGCTTGCCTAAGTAACTTATGTGCAGGAAATAGTCTGGAGCTCATGGATTTGGGTTTTTTCTTTTAGCTGTCCCTGGTGTACAAAGGGTATTTTGGATTTGTCAGGTGGAATCATTGAAGGAATTGTTCTTCTTACATCCAAACATGTTCCTACTGTCGCAAAGAGGTGCTTTTCTATATGAAATTTAAAGATGAAAGAGTGATGGTTCATGTTGCAGTAATTTGTACCATCTTCCAAGTATGTTGTTCACACAGTGTGAGCTGTGAATCAGTCGTGCTTCTCAAGGATGGATGAACTTGAGATTGGGCTGTGGTTCTAATTTCCTTCATGATCTCAGCCACAGAGGGTTAAAGGCAATGCCAGCAGTTGGGTGGTCCTGGTAGGCTCAAAAGGATCTAATCCCTATAACTACTGTGGGCAAACAGAGTTGGGTCCTGATCTCAAACCATATAGCTCTTCTGAACAAACAGTACAAACACATAAATCAAGTAACTGTTTTCCATCAACTGTGTTTTTTAAATTTCCTTTTTTTTTTTTTTAATTAGGCAACAGAGTAAAATCTCAGAAATATTACGTTACCTGCAGGCTAGAGGTGTTTTAAAAGCAGTTATTTGGAGGAATTTAGTTGGATTTTCTGGGAAACAATTGCCTGGGTCAGGCTAGCAGCAGTGTGAGTGGGGATCCCAAGGTGCTGGGCATTTTGCAGACTACTGGAGTAGAGAAGGTTCTGGGGGTGACAGAAAGCAACATCACTCACTTAGTGGGTTTCTGTCAGGAATTTCTCATTGAAACACTTTCAATCTAATTTTCCTAGTAAGAACTGAGAGAAGTGCCATAGGAAATGCTGTCATAGCTCTGTTGCCTCTAAGGAAAACTCTCCATGTCCTGCATTACATCAACTTGCAGTGATTTTGTTAGTATTGGTCTGTGAAACCTGCCCAGATGTGTTTGAGAGTCTAATTTGCTTCTCAGTATTTAGAAATTACCAACTTCACTGTTAGTAAGGTGGCCGAGGAAAGAGGAGAAAATGCTTAGATATTAAATCCTTTCTGATGAGTCCAAAAGAGTTGTCTGAGTGGTGCTTTTTTGTTGTTCTGTGACTACCTTCTGTTAATGTAATAATGTTTTTATTTTCTTATTTATTTTTAGCCATGGGTTTAGTCGCCACTTGATTATAGATCAGTTTTATTTCTGAGCAGGTTGTTTTTATTGATGGCTTTTGTTTTAACTTTAAAATTCTCTGGCATCCATTAACTTGATATCCAGATATAAATACCTTTGGAATTCTGTGAACTAAGGAAAATTGCTTTGCAAGTGGAAAAATAGATGCAGCTAGCATTTAGTAGGATGTAGGATTCAGACAGTAGTATTTATATTAATTTATCAAGTATTGTTTTAAATATTGGTGCATTACATTAATTTTCTTCTGCTTTTGAATGCAATAATACACCATCTATATATATCTTTAATGTTGAAGACTAATAGTAAGTTAGAAATTACTGGTCTTACACAGAATGAGTGTTTTATAGTTTCCAAAATAGATTGGAATGGTTATATTTTGGCAATGGTGATGTTAATGTTTATTTTCATTTTTAAAATACTATTTGAGTGCTAAAAGCCTTCCAGTTTTTCTTCCAGTTCAGATGATTAGTCCTAGAAAACTGCTTTTCATTGCAAACCTTACATCTGCTGGATCTTGAGTATGCTTACTTATCTCACCAATTTTTTTTCTTTTTTTTTAGGATGTAGATATGATGGATCAAAATGGAATGACACCTTTAATGTGGGCAGCTTACAGAACACATAGGTAATATGTGTGGTTTTCACTTTATCTTAGTGTTAGCCAAGTGGCATATAGTAGTGACAGGTTTTGGGGGTTTTTCGGAAGTTTTTATTCTGTTGTTAACTAGTCAGTGTTCTTTCCACAGTTGCCATTTTATCTTTCTTCACTTATGGTTATTGTGAATTCATCCCACTTGGTAGCTCAACCCCACACAGCCACTTTCTCACTCCCACCAAGTGGGATGAAGAGGAGAATCAGGAGGGTAGAAGTGAGAAAACTTGTGCATTGCAATAAAGACAGTGGAAATGAGAAAGCAGAATAAGGAATTCATTTGTTACTTCCCAGCAGTAGGCAGAAGTTCAGCTATTTCCAGGTCAGCAGGGGTCTATCACCTGTAACAGTTCCTTGGCAAGGCAGATGCTGTAACTTGGAATGTCCTCTGCCTCCTGCTTCTCTTCCCCAGTTTTTATTGCTGAGCACACAGCCATGCAATATTGGATATCTCTTTGGTCAGTTGGGGTTGGCTGTCCCAGCTGTGTCCCCTCCCAGCTCCTTGTTCACCCCCAGCCTGCTCACTGGTGCGGTAGCATGAGGAACAACAAAGGCCTTGACCCAAAACACAGCACTATAGGAGCTAGTGGAGAAGATTAACTTGATTTCAGCCAAACCTAGTACAATGACTTTTTCAAGAGAGCAGGTACTATGAAGAAGTACTCACTAATCCTTCCTGTGGAGATGATTGGAAAAAATTGATGAAAAATAACACTTCTCCAAAGAACAAATGTTTGAATTAGATTCCTATTTGGAACAACCTATATGGTTGTTTGGAAGAACACAAACTAGCTCTTACCAATACCTGCCATTACCGACGTTCTTATCCTATTTTATTTTCATCTTCTGGATTGTGAAGTGGAAACATAACATGTTACGAACTTCTGTTATTCAAGTATATAATCATGTGCGTATTTTTAAAAATCTCTTAGTTGTGTTAGATTTTGGTAAACACAAAACTAGAATTATAGAACAAACATTTCATGACGTCCCAGAATGAGCTGTCTTAGAGAGATCCTTTAAAAGTCAACAGAATTGTGGTTGGTTTTGGGGGGAAGAGATTTTGAGTAATTCATAATTGGCAGCAAAAAATGTCGCTTTGCTATTACATGTGTGCTTGATCAGTGATTTTCATAGAAATTGAATGCATCAACAATAAGTTGGGATGTATTTGAGTTCATCTTTAGTCTAACAAGAATTTTCTTTTCTAGTGTGGATCCAACACGATTGCTACTTACATTTAATGTTTCGGTTAATCTGGGAGACAAATACCACAAAAACACAGCATTGCACTGGGCTGTGCTAGCAGGAAATACTACAGTTATTAGTCTTCTGTTAGAAGCTGGAGCTAATGTTGATGCTCAAAATATTAAGGTAAACGTTTGGTCTGTTTTAATTGTAAGTGATTTGAGGCAGAAATAACAGAACCTACGATAAAACTCAAGAACAGGTTGTTATTGTGGTTATAGTGGGATCATGAAGATGGAGCAAAGGAATGCCACTAATGTGTCATTTGGCAGGTTTTTTCCCAACATAACCACTAGCTTTGCACCGTAAAAGATTCTCAAGTAATTGATGTAACAATGATTATGTGTAAATATAGGGGAGTGTGATGTGCATGTGTGAAGACCAGTGTATTTGGATGCAAAATTGGAAACCTGACTGACTGTCTTTTAGTCAAGTTCTGAGGTGACTGTTGGTTTGTTGGCGTGAGATGTGAGACATCTCTGTCCTCTTCCAGAGAGCTGACAAATGCTCTAGTTGGTCTCCCAGTGCCAGTAAGCAAATTGGAGTCCTGAAAATACCAGTAGGAGTAAAATAAGCAAATGGGCTCTTTTTTTGCATATGAACTTAACTTGCCCGATTACCAGAATTTCTTAACAATGAATCTAGATTCTGTACTAACAGAGCCCATCTTCAGCATATGTTAGACCAGCAAAACAGCTCTTAGAATTTCTGCCATAGATTTGGAGCTTCTCCAGCCTTGGAAGGTGTGCCTTTGGAATGTGGTTTTGTCCATTATCTCCAGATAATCTGTATATCAAATTAGATGCATTTCGCTACCTAAGCTGTTTCTTCTGTGGTGTCAGAGAAGAATTCACTTTTAGAAAAAGAATTCTCTACTCAATTTCTCTTCAAATATTTGTACTTTCCACTTAAAGAGTGTTACAGACAGAGTGGTTACGCTTGAAACCACAGCTGTAACTTAATTTATTTTATTTGTCCTTTCACCATTTTTCCTACTCAGTAAGATGGCTGGGGCCTATGTTGCTTGGCCACAAGTGATAGAAACATGCAAAAAAAAAAAAAAGTGCACATCAGTTTTCTTGAAGAGCATGGAACAGCCTTTTTAAGGGTGCAGCCAAATTTTGCTGGCAGTTTTTAGGACCTACATCCACTTCAGAATATCAGAAATGTTCATAATCATGAATGAAAACTCATTAGAAGAAATCATATGGTTTTTTACATGTTTAAAGCAAATCAGCTAGCCTCTTGCATGCACTGAGGTGAATATATATTAATTATTCGTGGTCTGTAAGGTCAGTTGTGTGGATGAATTATGCTTCTAGGTCTCAGTTCTTGTGTTGAAAAGCTATTTTCCTATGCCACCTATGGTAAAAAATGAAGGTATTTTTGTGGAAAAAAATCAGTATGTCATATCTTGCTTGTCTTGACAGACTGATTAGTGTGATAAGAGTTCTGAAGTCATCACCTTACCTACATTTCTGGTCTCTTGTGAAATCAGTAACAAAAATTTCTGGTTTTGGCTATATGAAGAAGTATCTGCTGTAGTAGTTCATGGTCTTGCCTTCTTTATTGACAGACAGCAGCAGTCAGTAGAAAAATAGGTTTTTGACCCTGCTGGATCATGATATCTTTCCAGTCATGCTAGAAGACATGTCTGGTTTCACTGACCACTGCCTCTTTTTTGCAGTGGAGTCTAGGTTTCTTGCATGCCTTCCCAGGTGTTTAGGATCTTCAGAGGATCAAAATCGTTTGAGCAATGGCAGTTTTGCCATGCAGCCAATAACTTTATCATGGATGCTGATTTAAGTAGTGGTAAATATATAGGAAATATAAAAATCTGGTTGATCCTTAAAGGCAAATACAAACTCAGTTTTGTGCCCCTCCTTTGACTGTTTATCAAAAAAAATTTTCTTTGAGCCGAAAGCTAATTGTTAAGTGTTTGGCTCATGTTTCCTCAGTAATAAAAAGAATTGTGAAAGGCTTCTTTCTGATGCAGTCATTTCCAAATTTCTGCAGCACTATCTAGTGAAGTCCTTTTCTCACATAGCCTATGGAACGGACCAAGAATCGTGGTGAGACAGTTGAGATTAAAGAAATACATTGGCTGAAAGCTGTTCATCTTCTTCAAATGATGAAGTGACTGAAATATTAGATGTGAGCTTTGACTTATCGTTATCAGCTCAGTCAGTCTGTGTTAGAAAGGCATGTGCTGCTGGCTGCCTAGGCTCAGAACAAACTGGGACCAGTAATCTCAGTAAGGTCTTCTTTACTTTGCATGATGGTTTGTCAAGTGTTTGAACCATAGCACTCCTATTCTAAAACAAAGCTTGATGCAAGCAGTGAGTTAGTCCTGTTTTGTTATTTACCCTCTTTATTATGCTGTATGAGAAATTAATATTTTCCGTTTTGTAGTAAAATACTTCCTCTTTTCCTTTTTGAGAACTAGATTAGTGTTTGAATTGGAAACTGTTTTTCAGTAATCAAAGTAGAGTGATTTTTGTTGTTTGGTTGATTTTTTTTTCTTAAGGAAATTAATTATCTTGCCACACCAGTAGACAGATTGGGCAGACAAGGACAGGATTTCCCAGGGAGCCAGGTTATCTCTGGGGACTTGGGGAAAACCTGTAAATTTTATTTAAGTATGAGCAGAAACTCCTTTTTTTAGTAGAGAGATGTAGAGACCTAAAAGAGCTCTTGTGGTCTAAGACAAAAAAAACCCAAAAAAACAAACAAAAAAAAACAACAAAAAAAACCCCAACTTTTTTTTTTTTTCCAATCTGTAAATGAATAATTTATTGAACTTTAAATGTAGTTTCTTGGTTATGCAGTGTATTTAGGCTTGTCCATGGAAGTCTACATGTGCAGTTCCCTACCATAATGACTCTTCAGATTATACTTTCTATCTAAACACTTTAAATATATATTACTGAAGCCTTATTGCTTGCTGGCAGTCTTAAGCGTTACTACATTAAGTTCCCCAATATATATTTTTTTTAATTTTTAAGCAAGTCAACCATCCACTACTCCTGTAAAGACAAGGAAAATATTAAAATATTAAAATGGCCAAATGATGAGAAGCATAGTCAAAGACTTCTTTAAAGCACCCTCAATTTTTTTATCTAGGCAGTTCCTAGGTGTCTTATGGCCCCCTAGTGGAAGGGATGCTCAGCTGGACCCCAAGACAACTTCAGGATTTACTTGGGAGATCAACTCCCAGAGGAGATTGCTTGTCCACAGGTAATCTTTACAGTCTGGATATATAAGGTGATACTAAAACAACAGCATCTCTGCATTTTCCCAGATATTAGCAATTCAAGGTGCTATTAATCTTGTGATGAAACAGGCACCAATAGTTTGATACAAAGCATTTCTGTTGAGAATGGAGTTAACTTAATCTGTTTTTTTAAACATCTGGCTAAATAACTTTGAAGCCAAGTTGGGTCAGAAGGTTATTCTTTTTTAACTGATTTTGCTGGTTAAACTTCTCGCACAGAAGGTGTGAAAGGTCCTGTTAAGTAGCAAAAAGCTTCACCTCATAATTTGTAGTCTGTGCTATTTACTCTCCTTAAGATTTGGAGCAAGATTTCAAAGACAAAGATGACAGTTAAGTACTCAATTCCCATTCTCTTTCTATGGGGTATAGGTAGCTAACTGTAGTTTTTAATCTCTGAAGTCGCTTCTGTCTGTAGTAATTATTGCCCTTTTTTGGGTAGTTTCAGTTTCTAGTACCTGTCTCACTTTTTTTTTAGGAGGGGGCCGAGCGATGGAGGATTCAGCCATTTTTCAAGCCTCCATGAATGGTTTGTTTAGGAGGGGAGTTAACTCCAGTAGAAGAGAGGAAGAGTCAAATGCAAAACTGAAGCTGGAGGTACCTGCAATTGGTTGTCTCTTGCCTCCTCTATAATTTTAGACCAAGTCAATAACTTTTTCATTAGCTCTCTTCCTTAATGTTTAAAAAGCAATAAAATCAAATCAGTTTGGTAGGCACCTTTGGTCCCTGCATCTCTTGCTCTGTGTTTTTCTTTTGCTTCATCTGTTAGTCCTTTCTGAAATTACGAAAATAAAAACATGAGCCATTGCTGGCTTAGCACCCAAAATACATGAAGCACAAGCTCAGCGTAAAGGCTCAGAGTTTTGAACTAAGCTGGACATGAGCAATCAATTTGTTCTTTCATGTTTTCTTCCTAGGACTTCAGTAACTGAAATGAACCTAAGAACAATAAGCTTGTGGAAAAAAAATCCTTATAGACGCATTCCATAATATTAGTAACTTCACTCTGCCAAAAAGGCAGAGAATTAACTATGAAGTCAGGCTTTAGACTTGGGAGAGTTTCCATGATCCAGTGGGTCACAAGTTCTTATTCTTTGCTTGATTTCTGCTGCCTGTCAATAGCTGAGGGGGAAACACAGTCTTTCATTTACAGGCTAGTAGACTGTGTGTAGAATAGTAAAACATAAATGTTCTATGCCAAAGGCAACAATTATTACTGTCAGGCCATACATCTTGTCAGGATCTTACATTTAATACTTGACTTGCCCACACTTGTGTAGTTATGAGAGAGTGAAAAACCAAAAGGAATGAATGATGTTTGGTGTCAAGTAAGCTGCAGAGCAAAAAGTATGCCAGAATGTAGTTAAACTGATTAAAAAGATATTGTTTTTAACAGCCAATCTTCTGTTTCAAAAGTGCTTCGGATGCATTTTATTTTTAAATTAGATGTTTCCCACATTTATGCTCTTGACAGGGAGAATCACCACTTGATCTTGCAAAACAAAGGAAGAATGTTTGGATGATCAATCATCTACAAGAAGCAAGACAGGCAAAGGGGTATGATAGTCCATCCTTTCTGAGAAAGCTAAAAGCAGATAAGGTAAGTAGTAGAGTAACACTTGTGTAAATCAATCTTACTGCTGCTCTTGGTTTGGGGACTTGTGTGTTTGTTTAAAAGAAGTTCAGGACTCTGGTTTATCACATTTCAGCTTTAAGGAATGTCTTTTTATTATGACAAAAGTAATTGTAAAAGAAAAAAAAAGGTGCTTTATTTCGGGCAGGAGGAAATAAAACCCTAAACTTCCAAACACGTACTTTTAGTTTTTGTGCTAACTAAAACAAAGTGTTAGGAAAATAGCGAGTGGTCTCGTGTTGTTGGGGTTAGCCAAGACTTTCCCAAGCTGACTCTCAGCTGAGGAAAGAAGCATTTTGGGTATTCTGAACTCTGATCTCCTCTCTAATTATGTACTGTTATTGTGTTAAATGAAAGAAGCAGTCAGCCTTAGCAGTATAATATAATATATAAATCTCTAATGTGGAGGCCTTTTGCTTCTCAGAGTATGGTTTAATACTGCGCATAGGAAGAGTCAGGAAATGAGGGTGGAAGGGTTAACATACTGCTCTAGCATGAAGAACTGTCCTCCTGCCTATTGTTTGATAACTTAAAAACTGTTAATGTTTTCTTCTTAGTATCCATCAACACTCAGGCAGAGTGTTGTGCTGGATATTAAGTATTGCTACCACTGATTTGTTATAACTTCTTGATTTAAAGATATATTGCATCAAGATGCTGCAAATACTGCTACAATCTGTTCTTTAACCCTGTGGCACTGTAACAAGGCAGAGATTATTGACCTGAAGTGGTTTGTACATTTCATTGTCACTGTGCTTTGATTATCTGGAAAGAGTTTAGTGCTCTCATCAGGAGTTGTACCTACATAGTGTAAGACAAAACAAGTCCTGTCTTTATTCATAGATGCTTCAGTATGACTTAAAGACTGCAGTTATGTGAGTAACAAAATTCACTGAGATTGTCATGTGCTGTGCAGCAGTTTATGCATGTAGGAATTCTTTTGAGAGCTAATGTTTCCTTGATTCTGGATTAACAGAGAAGTCTCTAGAAGACAGTTCTAAACCAACGTTACTGATACTATAGTTTTAGGAAGGTTTATTTTCCTTGCAAAATCATTGGAGGTATGTAAATACAGGAAATGAGAAAAATTTATGAAGATTTACCCCCAATTTCAAACATCCTGAAATGTAAGTTTTCGTGACTGTCCTCTGTTTATTAGAGAATATTATTACACAATCTGTTCCTGAAAATACTTACTGGTGTTTGTTTCTATATAGGAATTCCGTCAGAAGGTGATGCTGGGAACTCCTTTCCTAGTTATTTGGCTGGTTGGGTTTATAGCAGACCTAGACATTGATTCTTGGCTCATTAAAGGGCTGATGTATGGTGGCGTTTGGGCTATGGTGCAGTTTCTTTCAAAGTAAGTATTTTACTGGGACACTGTCTGTTTAGTGTGCATGCAAGAAGTATTTTGCTGGCATCTTTATTGGATAGATAGATAATCTTAAATTTCCATTTGTTGGAATTGGTCTTTATTTCTGGTAAAGATTTTGTGCAACTATAGCTCCTGTAATGCTCTACTGTCTTGCAAAACATGGAATTATCTTGAGGGAATACCACTGAGGTAACAGAAGCTAACAGCAGAACAGAAATTCAGTCATTATCCAGAGGAGGGTGCTGAATGTCTGTCTACAAAGAGTTATCAGCATGAATATTGCAGAAAGCAGGGAATGGAAAAGTTACTATAAAGTAGTAAAGACAATGTACAAGTGTGCTATTAAAACTGTTTTCTTTTAATAATTTAGATGCACAAAGGCATGTAAAGAGATTTATAGAGAGAAATTAAGTCAGAATCAGATTTTGTAGCTTGTTGCTGTGGTAAGAAGTGACTAAAGAAAAAGGCTGCTTTCTAATAGTGTTTTTTGTACATCTTGTTACCTGATCATAAAGACTTCTGGTTGTATTTATGATTATTTTAAATGTCTGTAAATGCACCTGTAAATATATGTGCACACACACGCACACACGTGTAGTCATGCTCCAGTGGATTTTCAAGATCTGTAGACTACGTCATCTCTCCTTTGCTTTTCGTTATCATGTGTGGCCAAGATAGGGGAACTTGTATCCCCATGCTTAGGAGCTTTCTGCTTTTCTGGGATCTCATGTTTATGTAGAACCACTTGCTTCTCTTTTCTTTATGTATAAAGAGGAAAATATATCTACTCCTTAAACCAAGTTCAGAAGATTTTAGTGAACTTAGTAGATCAGGAGGGAAGTGGAAGGTTGTCAAGCTTTTGCAGGATCTTAGAGATGATCTGTTTAGTCTTTTTGTAATCTCTGAGGCTTTGCAATTTGCTGACCTCCTCCCACAAAGAAACCTGTTTGTCAGTGCAAATCCTCAACTGTGCCTCCTGCAGAAGTTTTTTTTAATTAATGTAGCAGCATTTTATCTTAGAACTTGGCAAATATAGTGATATGGGAAATGAATTAGTCTGGATTTTTTTCCAAGTTTCTATTGGCAACTGTAGCACAAATATTCAATAATCTGAAATATTTCAAGTATATAAGCTGATAATACCAAGGTCTCTTAAGCTTTTTTCTTAGTGAAGTAATTTTAACATGCAGTTTTCATTGTATGGGTTTCCAAAATGTCATTAGCACTGGAATCTCAAAAGTAAATACAGTTTGCAACCACTGTTCATGTGGCTGAGAATCTCACAGGTTCCTAACTGCTTTCACAGTGTAGTTTTAGCATAGTGTTTACTCATTCTGCCTGGTTTGGCAGGTTGTAAAAGGGAATTTCTCATGAGCTTGGAACAGAAAATTGAGGAAGATGTGTTTATGGCATATTTTGCAATATCCCATATAGTACATATTTCAATAGAAAGTGTTTTCCTGAAGCAGTAGTTCAGAATTTACATTTTATATGCCGAAACTTACCATGTGACATTGTTCCTACATTACAGGTCATTCTTTGATCACTCCATGCACAGTGCACTGCCTCTTGGAATATATTTGGCAACAAAATTCTGGATGTATGTGACGTGGTTCTTCTGGTTTTGGAATGATATCCTTTTTTATGTACAGTAGTAGGTTTTTTTCATGTTCATAGTATGGGGAATTACACAGCTATATCCTACATATAGCAGTAAGTAAACTAATAAAATTTTTAAAAAGGGAATCTCCACTAAACATTGCTTTTTGTATTAATGGTAATTATCTTATTGCTTTAAAAATGTGCACATTATTGCTGTGCTTTCGTAAGTAAAAGATTTTCTTCAAAATTTATTTACAGTAGTGTGCAAAATTTCCTATGCTTTACCAACTTCTTATGTGGAAGAAATGGTAGCAACTTTGTAAAGTATTCTCTGGCTGTGAGGTGACAATGTAATTGACTGCATTTTTCAGACACTACTTTTCTGAAAAGCAGGAGACCACTTCATGGTCTGTATCAATTCCAGTGGAATTGGTTTCATAGTTAGATCTTCCTAAAGATTTTGGAAATTCCATGTTGTACAAACTTTAGATACATTTGATAACTATATTTTCAGTTATTTTGAAAATATGTGTATTAACAACACTAGATTATAGAGATTCAACATATGCTCACCTTTTTGTAGTTTTGATTGTGTGTCTAGATATGAATTTCCCTTACTCATGGAGGTAGAGATTGATTCAGAGTTCAGTGGGAAATATCAGTTTTCCATGGCAGGGAAATAGATTCAAATTTTTGAACAACTTTCTTGGGTATTGTAATTTCAGTAGCCAAGAAAACAAAGTACAGATTTGATGTTTAATATAGCTTTTATAGTTGTAAATAATTGAAGTGAATTTTATCAGAATGTTGGTTTGGCTTTTTTAGAAACTGGTTTTCTTTTCATCCTGAAAGGAATTGCCATGAAATAGGATAGTAGCAGTGCTTTTGTTTTGGCATCTTCTTGATATGTTCTGCAACTCCAACTAAATCAGCCTTGTATTTTTGGGTTGAGAACAGAGAGGAGTCCCTGCTTTCATGCTACCTCTGGCTTTCATTCTGGCAGTGTTACAAAGATGCTGCTGTGAATAGCAGTCCCATACAACTGGAAATGACTCTTTGGGCATGTTTAAAAAAAACCCCAACAGCTTAAAAATTAAAATCTAGTTGCTGTTAAAAAAAAAAAAAAAAAGATACCAAGATTAGTATGTCTTGAAACAGTTATTTAGAAATGCTGGTCCTACTACCAGTCTCTCTGCCTAGCCTGATTTTTTATGTTTTTACTCAAATTTACTAGTGACTGCAGATTGAGAAGAGTGAGTACAAAATGACTATGAAAAAGATTTTTAAAAACAGTAGTTAGAAATAGAAGCTCATGTTAGCCAATGCTGTTACGTATTTTGAGTTGCAAATGTTGAGCTACTGTGAAATGCTTTCTTCTAATGTAACATCAGCATAGACCAAATCTAAGAATGTGTTCAGCTTTGATTTAAAGTCCTTGACCACATTAAAATGGCTGCACAACCAACACAATTTGATCTTGTACAAAGCTGTCCCTTAAAGCTGGCAAATTGTGAGGTTTTTA
Organism: Orthonyx spaldingii; assembly: GCA_013397795.1. Classification (NCBI taxonomy): domain Eukaryota; kingdom Metazoa; phylum Chordata; class Aves; order Passeriformes; family Orthonychidae; genus Orthonyx; species Orthonyx spaldingii. The sequence continues at coordinate 832,222 of VZTJ01002448.1, read as the reverse complement.
TCCTGAAGCTTGTATTTCCTTTGTATTTCTACCAACTTGCTTAGATTTTTATTTTTTAGTCATTCTGATTAAATTGCTTGAAGTTTGGCTTTTTTTTTGTCATAGAATAATGTTAATTGTTCACTAGAAGAACAATTAATAGAAGTTGAACAATTAATTACACTAATAAAACCTGACTTCAGAATGTCAAGAAAATACTGTCCTGCTTCTGTCCCAAGCTGGTGTCTCACAACCTTTGCAATAGTCTTTTTGTACACAGAAGTAGTGGTCTAAGACCTTCAGTTACTAATTACTTTCATTAGAGCTGACACAGTTCTCTGACAAGCAGTTTTAGAGACCAGTTGCTTGAGGCCATCTTCCTTTAATTGGTGATTTTTAATTGGAAGTCTTTGTAATAAGATTCCAAATTCATTCTTCCTCTGGAAAATTGCCCTGTAGCTTTATTGCAAAAATGAAATTGCATGCCTGCTCTATTTTTATAGCATGAGGCACAGCATTGTGGTTGGTTAAAGAATTCCTGTATTTTTACAGCTTTATATGATCGCTTACAGCAGACTAGAGTACAACTTTATACTCTGTGGTATTCAAGTGATAAAAGCTGTCCTGGTAGTTTTCACAAATTCTGACTGTCTTTTGCTCGGGGAAGAAAGTTTTAACCTTAAACAACTATCAGGAATTGCCTTACTAGAACTTTATATTATAAGTAACATAAAGATCTTAATTGCTGCAAGTGCTACTTTAGGTGTTTGGTAAGAATTTTCTTTACTTGTAGATACGTTCAAGGTGTCTGGAAGATCATCAGCTCTTGTGTGTTTAATCCTAATGGGACAAAAAAGGGCAGTCTTTATGTATCATAAAGAAAAATAAACCCAATGATTTGCAGTGCATTTTCTTGAAATGCAATGTGGTCACCTGAAAAATAAGTCTCTAAATTCTAGGGTTTAATGATGTGTCTTTCAAAAAACCAATATTGAAAATGTACTGAATTTTTTGTAAATGTTTCCATTCTATTGAATTTTTTCACAACAGTTTCTGAGTCTGATGCATTTGTTAAAGTAGAAATCCTGTTCTTTCAGGGAATGACGAATATGATCTGTGTATTTATGAATCTATATATGAGTTTATGGTCCTAGGCCTCCCTGCCACTGCTTTCTGCTTCCCTGTAACTATATTTTGCCTGCAACAAAGGATAGTTATGTCTTGCTCCATTAGTGTATTCTAGTTTTCTAGTGTTTGCAGAGTAGGAGCAAAAATGCCCTCGAAAATCCTACACACTAAGTAACTACATTTTGATTTAGTTTTATTTTTAAAAGAAAAAAACTTACTCAAAATTACACTTTTAATAATCTGAGACTAGAATTTCACGTTTTGTTCTTTTTTATTAGCATTTATAGGTTGAACATTCTCTTGTGTCCTGTAAATGTGCAGGGCGCGCCTACCAAGATTATATCTCATTTGTTCATGCACTCTTTTCAGTTCCAGCTGAACAAATACTGCCTGTTATGTCAAAAGGTTCTTACACTGCTCTATTTTTCTGAGAGGTCAGAGTTTGCTGTAACCCAAAATATTCACAGTAATTTTTTTTGTTTCTTCTGCTTCCATTTGGTGCAAATGTGAGTGTGCAGTTCTAATTAAGCAAGCTTTTATGGCTAACATGTACTATTTGCAATGCTGAGATAAAGAGATTATATAAAGCAATTTATATTTTTTTAAATATTTCATCATTGACTAATACTGTATTGATCATTTCAAACATAATTCACCAATTGATGGGGTCTGTGTTAAAGCAAATAAGCATTGCACACTTTTTCAATTAGGGATCATTTTAAAATGAGGTGTAGGAGAATTCATGATGATTTTCATTCTTTCACAAAGCTGATACAATAGAATAGGATTTTAAAAACTAACAAGCTGATTGGTACAGTTAAGCAGTTAAAAAAAAATTTGTATCACCAAAATTAGTTTCAGGAAAAGAGCAAAAAGCCTTGCATGCAGAAAAATAAAAAGTCAGCAGCTGTGTTTCTACAAGAACCAAAGACTCAAAAAATCCAAACTCTGGGCCCAAATATCCAGAACTTCTGTTTCCATGTCTAAATACTTTTTCTAAAGTTAAAAAAAAATGCTAAAAAAATTTCTGGGGTGGAGGAGATATGCGCACTGATTTTATTTGCAAGCTAAGGGATTCTGTTATGTTAGATAGAAATGGAGGTAGAGGGCTTTTGCAGAGCCTCAGTTAATTACCTGTGGATTTTGTCTAATAAATGTCGAGTCAAATGAGGTTTGTCATGTAGCCATCTGCTGTTACCTACCTGGACTCTCAGCTCCAGATGTACAGCTGTTACTAATTGGGGATTTGGAGCATCTTTCTTACAAGACAAGGCTGAGGTGGTTGGGCCTGTTGAGATGACTGAGAGGGGACCTCACCAATGTCTATAAGAATCTGAAGAGAGGGTGTCGGAGGATGTTTCCAGACCCTTCTCAATTGTGTTAAGCAATAGGACAAGAGGCAGTGGGCAGAAACTGATGCACAGGAAGTTACACCTGAATATGAGAAGGAACTTCTTTACTATGGGGGTGAGCATGCACTGGAACAGATTGCTCAGAGAGGCTATGAAGTTTCTCTCATTGGAGATACTCAAGAACTGTCTGCACTCAATCCTGTGCCATGTGCTCTAGGGTGACTCTGCTTGCGCAGGGAGGTTGGGCCAGATGACCCGCTGTGGTCCTTTCCAACTGACCCATGCTGTGATGCTGTGATTCTGTGAATTGGCAGGTTTATTATATCATATATTTGATCTCTGACAGCTTACACTGGCTGCAGATTTTTCTGTGTAGGAGAAAAGGATTTTTAGTTAGTGAAAGGGCACATCTGGGTCTATAATGTGCATTTTGGCTTGATTTCAGACTTGTACAATGTCTGATAGCAGGAAGCTGCATGTATTTGGGGCCTTTTAAATAGAATACAGTTCACAATGAAAAATTATCCCATGTTTACCTTACTTAGGGGTTGTGTGGTGCTTGTTTGGTTTTAATTTTCTTTTTGATGAGATTACCTTTTTGGTTCCAATTCCTGGAATAGTTTTCAGCATCTTGTATTTGTTCTGATAATTAAAGGATATTGATCACGACTAAAAGTAGGCAGTGTTTCATGGGTGTTTCCTCAGTAGAAACTGGGGAAAATGCATAAAAGAGAGCAAATTGGTGGCAAGGCAGGAGGTGTGAATACCTGGTATATTATGCATTTTGCAGTTCTTAATAATATGGTAATGTACTTTTTCCTTGTGTAGTTGTAAATGAGGATGTTAAAACAAAACAAGACACTCTCTCTAGAGAATCAATTCCCTACTCTGAAGCTACTGCAAGCCTACAAGGGTTTCTTGCATGTGAAGAGTTTTGAGAGATGTCTGTGATGCAGGTTCTTAAGATGTCTTTGGAAGTAAACTTCAGAGGGGAGTTCAGCATGATTTTAGATACCTTTAGTGTGGATGTCTGTATTGAGGGTTAAACACTCTTCATAGGCAGTGACCAAAAATAGCCACCTGTAAGGCTCTGCTTCTCTTACCTAACGTAAATGTCTGGATACTGAAGATAGATTGGACATGGCTTGTTTTGCTTTCTGATGTCTGTGAAGGCATACTGAGTGATTTAAAGTGGGTGAGGTGAATCCTACAGCTGAAGTTGTATATTTACATCACATGCTGGAAATATCCTGGAGAAGAAAACTTTTAAATTCTCATGTAGTCTCCCAGCTGCAGCACAGAAATACCTCATCTGTCATAATTTGCATTGTCAGTCCTGATCTGACACCACCCATGATAAAGGGACAGGCAAAACAGGCTCTATCGGGCATCTCTTATGTTCTCTCTGTATTTTAGGGAGTAAAACGGAGAAAGAGTAAGGAGACAATGGACAGCTCCTTTGTTACAGGTTATCCAAATTTCAGTTAGTAGAAAAGCAATTCCAAAGCATTAAGGTTATAAAAACCCTCTTAGTCTTTTCCCATATTTTCTTTAAATGTCTAGACATGACGTATGGTAATTAGAAATGGGTCATAAAATTGGTTTCAGTTGTACCCTTATTGTTTGTAACAGTTGTCTGGTTAAGGTACATTTAATGAAAAACCAGTTTTCACTGTTGTAAAAACCCCAGTGATTACTTTAGTATTCTAAAGAAAATGTAATCTCACTCTAGCTAAGCAGTTCAGTTGCACCAGCTTATTCTTGGCAGCAGGTACCTTTAGAAAAAAAAATAGGAAGAAGTTGGAATGTATAAATTTTGAAGTCAGAGGTTTTCATCTCTATTGTATAAAATAGAACCATGAGTGTTTAGGTTATAGTATAACTGATGTTTTTCCCGCTGTTGCAAACTTGCAGGAAACATCTTGTTCCTGGAAAGATTAATTGCCTTAGTGAGCTAATACTGACATTCTACTATATAAGATACATTATTAAAATTGTAATTTAACTTGCCAATATTTTTTTTATTAGAAAGTCACAACCAGTTCCTTGCCCCAACAGGAGGAAAACAAAAAATTTTTGGGATACACTTCACATGAACAATGAGACTTCATTAGCATTTCAGAGGTCAAAAAGAAGTCTAGTTGTATTTGTTCACATTTCAGGGTTCTTTTGCATTACAAGTGAGTTAGATCTGTATGTATCTAAGTTGCTCAAAATATAGTGTAATTTGGGTGTGTAGTGCTTTGTGCCTGAATGGTAGGTGTCCTTTTTGTTTAGATAATGCTATAGAGGCTTCTGCCACCACAGATTTGTCGAGTGGGTCATCTCCTTGGAGTCAGAGCTGGCAGCTGACAGCAGGTGTCTTTAGTCAGGCTTGTCAAGTCTTCTGTAGATTTATAAGAATAAATAATTTTCCTTTTGCGGAAGAGAAACATCTGAAGTATTTGGTTTTTCAATGTCACTACTAAAAATGTTTTATTTCTCTGAAGAACTGTAAAGTGCTGTAAGATTAGGCATGCTACATGGCAAGACATTGAATGCAGGAAATGTATTTTAAATGGTTATTTTCTCTCCTTATGGTAAGTCATTTTATAAACACTTTCAGAGAAAAATAAATCCTATGTTTTTTTAAGTAATAGACATATTAGTATGTTAAAAATAACTTTCAGTGATGCAAAATATGGATATTGCCTTATTACAGGACCAGGTTTCAGACACTACCTTTCTTGGAGATAAGTAGTGTTGGGACATGATTGCCATGCAACCGTGGCCATTGCAGCAAAATTCCTTCTATGGGTAGAAGCAGCCCGTCCTGTGATATCACAGGAATGTCAGGCTGCTGAAGACATAGGCAGTCAAATGTCTGTCTTATAAATAGAGCTCCAAAATGTTTATTCTGAAAACAGGAAGTAGTTATTAAGAAGATAAATTTCGTGGGATTTAATTTAATTAAAAGGGAAAACAGTTACAAAAACTAAGCTATCATTATTCATACTTAAGAAGGATAAATACTTTAGAAATACCGTATTGAATACGCCATTCTTAAAAGCAAGTTTTGAATGTTGAGCAGTAGAAAATGGTGAGTACCAAGCTAGTTCTTACAGTAGTGCTGAATTTTGTTAATTCAGAAGACAGTGAGTCAAGGGCATTAGTAAAATTTAAATTTTGTTAAATTTTATTTCAGAATTATCAGTGAGAACGTTCAAGAGGAAATTCAGTTTTACCCTTGAGATTCCTTGACTGTAAACACATCTCAATTTTTTCTTTATACATCTTCCATTCCTTGCTAATAGTGTTGCACTTTTCTACAATTTTGGAAAATCCTGGAAATCTGATCCGGGAATCATCAAAGCCACGGAAGAACAAAAGAAAAAGGTAAAGCCAAGAGATATGTGGAACTTGTCCTTCAGCAACCTTCCACCAACTGATCAGAGTAGTTAGTTTACTGTTCAGTACATTAAATTTCTGTAAGTTGTATGGTTTTAAGTGTTGAAAAGCCTTCCAGATTTATTTTTTTTAACATGTGGAATGCATTTCAAGTCTAACTAGTGCAAAATTGCATATTGGTCATTTTGAGTAGCAGAATAAAATTATAACTTGAATTTTCAATTTTAGAAGTTTGAAAAGCAGTTAAGTGAGAAAGAAAATGTAACGTTTTAGACTTTTGCCATACTGAAACAAATAGCCCATTATGGGACAAGTGTTAGTTAATTTTATAAAAACTTTCCAGACTTTTAAGCACCTCTAATTTTCTTTATCTTTGTGTCTAAAAGTATTAGACTGACAAACATTTTGAGGCTAAAACAGCCGAAACCCTTGGCAGTTTGTGGTGGGCTTTTATTTTGGTATAAATGTCAGAGAAAATGTGGGTGATCTAATGATATCTTAAGATATTGTATCATTATTAGCATTTCAGATTTTTTTTTAATTAAGTACATTTTTCTCAGCAGCCAAACTGAGCATTGAATATGCCAAAATTATACAAGCAGCAGAAGTATTTGTTTTGGTTTTTTTAAGTTTCCTAGAAGCCAACATCCCATCTGAAATGAATTTTGAGCTTCTAATTCATTTTTTTTTTTGTGAAAAGGCCTGTGTGGATCAACATCAGACCACTTGGAGTTATGTCCTTGTGTAGGAATGAAAATATAATAACCATTAAAAGGATAGTGTACATGAAATAAGTTTTGTATTCTGCAGCAGGTTACAGCTGAGTGCTTAGTCAATGTGCAAATTTGAATTTACTCTAAAAATTACATTTGTTATTGCCAGTTTGCCAAAGTAAATTCCTAACTAAATTCTCCTTCAACTGAACTAAATTAAGTAGAATAGTCAACAATGACACTTTGGATTGGATTCAGCAAATTGCACAAATATGCAGTTCATTTCATGTACTTGCTTAAGGCAAGTGTGGATCCAAGAACCTTGTTGAACTGGGTACCAATTGCAAAATGCAACTTCTTGAGGCGGATGCATATGGCTGTGGATGTTTTGGATTTCTTACATTGCAGCTAGCCACATGGTCAAATGTTCTGTTACCAACGGCATGAACCACTGTAGGCCATGTGTCTTATCTTCATGCAGTGTAGCACTACCTAACATTTTCATAATTTGTCTTCAAGTATTTAATGCTGAGTTAGCCTTTGGCTTTGAAATAACTAAGGAAGAAAATTCATTTCATTTCAGATGACCCAGCTAAGTATGTTTGGAAATGTGTAGTAAGAAACAATTTCATATGTTTGTTGTTCTCATATGTCATGTCCTTTCTTCTGTGTTACAAAATAACCCAAGTCACTCTTAAAGCAAGTGAAGGAATAAATAAATAAAATTTTCCTATAGTTGAAAAGCAGAGAAGGTAGGCAAAGGTTTACAAAAAACGATGTGGATCTAACTGAAGTGATCTTGGGTCTGCACAATACTTATTTTTAAAAGCTATTCATCTGCTCCTATTCAGTTCTGTTCTCCTGAGGCTTGGGGGTTTTACTTGTGAATAATACTGAACTCCAGTGTTGAGTGTCAGACCATGTACATTCCTTTTTGCATGCTTTGGTTGGTCTGTGGTGTAGTGTTATACTCCCACTGAAATCAGAGAGATTATTTATGAAGTTGTCCAAAATGTATTGTATGAAATTGTCCAGGGTATCAAAAGTCACACCAGCAGCACTGAAATCACAGTAGGTGACTAGGAATAAGTATAAGCTAGAATTAATTTAGAGGTAAATGTGCATAATGGTTTAATAAAGTAGATTCAAAACCAGTTTCATCTGAATTTAATTAATTCCTGTGTGTAGAAAGTACCTGAAATAAAGGGCTCACAGCCACAGGTTTGAAAATGCTTGTCACCATTTGTTTATATGCTAAATGCTAATTTTTATTTTTCCTGCAGACAATAGTAGAACTTGCAGAGACAGGAAGCCTGGACCTCAGTATATTCTGCAGTACCTGCTTGGTAAGTATATTTTTTAATCAATTTCACCACTTTTTTTTTTTTTTTCCTTTAATGCTAAGCCAAAATTAGTCTTCCTGTAATGAACACATATTTGACCTTAATATTGCAGTTTCAAAGGCAGAATTTATTTGTAATATTTAATTTAAGCAGTGTTTTCAATAAGCAATATATACACATAAAAACTGGGCCAGTGAGAGGAAAAAAATTATCGCTGTGAAAATGACTAACTTGTGTCAAAATCCAAGTATCCAGTACATCTACCAAGTTGGTTGGTTATACACCTAACAAGTTACGAAAATCACACGTGACATTCCACTGTCTCTGTAACTCACAGTAAAATGTTGTGCTTCTAGTAAAACAGTTTTTTCAAAAATCAGATACGTTTCTCTATCTGGCAATAGTCAGGGGTGGGGGGGAAAAGACCTTAACTTTTGTAAAGCAAATATAACATACTTTTTCTTTGGAAGTTAACTAGCAAATTCTCAAGGTTCTCAGTGTTCACACTGCAAAGCTGTGACATGTGGAACGTGAATGATATTAGTATCTCCAAATTTGAAGCTGGAAAATTATATACAGATGTGGCACCTTAAAAATTATGTGTGTATACACATGTATATCTCAGACCACTCCTTAAAACATAACCTTTAAAAAAATTTTTTTGGGAACAATTTAGCATTTTAAGTTCCATCAAGTTCTGCTTGTCGAGTCATATTGCTATCTTTAGAAAATAACCTGAAAAGTTTATGTTAGAGCTCAGTTATGAATGATACAGAATCATGGAACTCAAGCTAATTCTGTATTTTCATTGTTAAAAGCTGAAATGAAGCTGGTTGCTATACAAAGCCCAATAGCTGGAGGTGATAGAAGAACTTTGTACGAAAAAGTAATTCTTTGTATAACAAAAAGAGTGTGAAAATCATTTCAGTGCAGGTGTAAGGATGTTTGTGTTAAACAGTGTGTAGATTAAGCTGAACAGCTAGGATTGCCTTAAGAATCAGCATCCAGTTTGAAGCTCTCTGAGGAATTAGCAATAGCACAATCAATTTACATTTAAATTGAGGGTTTGTGTTTTCTTCTGTTTAAAATATATCAGGGTAAGTTGCTTTTGTAAACAAATGTTTATTATCTGTTACAGATACGGAAGCCAGTGAGGTCCAAACACTGTGGTGTTTGCAATCGATGTATAGCCAAGTTTGATCACCACTGCCCCTGGGTGGGGAACTGTGTAGGTGAGTAATTTGCTAAAATGCTCTGCAAGGTTTTGCCTGTTCTCGTTTCACGGTGGAAGTGACTTGGCTTCTTAAGAAAAGCTTTTCAATATTGAGTTTAATTCTTTTTCTACGTGTGACTCTCTGCATTATTCTCATTTGTATTGTCTATTACATACTCATCCTCAAAATTGTTCTGTGTCTAATCCAGTTTGCTACATGGGTATTTTTATTAACATAAACTCTAGTAATGAAAAGATGCAAAGCTTAACTGCTGAAAAGGCGTGTGTTAATTCCACAACTTTTTGTAATTTTCCATTACATAAGATGAAACTTTTCATTTTGACCAATAATATTCAGTAATTTAATGGTAAAGTATACGTATTTAAAATTGTTATGATTATAGAAGTTAGATACAGAATGACTTCCTATTGAGGTATTCTCCTCTTTTTGAGCATCCAGGTTGTCTTTTATTCTCCCCAGTGATTATGAAAGGAATGGATATAGAACAGAATAAAATCTCTAAGTGCTGCTATTCCCAGTCATACTTTTTGAGAAACTTACTTGAAAACCATTATTATGCAAGGAACACTGAAGACCTCTCAGCTAGGAAATGAGTGCAGCTTGTTTCATGTGTTTAATTTTTTAGGACACAAGCCGAGGTAGCTTTAATCTTGAGGAGGAATTAGGACCTTGGTTCACTGATAGCTGACAGCCCATAACTATTTCATTGTAATCCTTTCAAATAGTTACAATGATGAACAATCAGAGTAGTTTGGTCTGAAAATCAAGTGTAAAATAGTCAATCCTGGCATTTAAATTGTAACAGAACATCTCTAAAGTCTCTCTGAGTTGAATTTATATCACCCCCTTCTATTTTATGTTTCCTACAGATGTTACCAACTGAGATATTTTTGGTTTATATTTTAGATGTTTTACAATGAAAAACTGAGAAATTTTTAATTCAAACAGGCAGGGTAACATGGACAGGTTTTGCAAGAGTACCGAGGAGTAAATGTCAGTGGGACAGAAAAATACAGTATTTTAATCAGTAGCTGGAAAAAAAACCCAAAAAACAAATGGGGGAGGAAAGACATGATGGGATTAGGTTAGGTGGAGGAAATGGTTTTTAAGTAACAATGATGATAGAAAAGTAGAATCCATCTTCTAGTGGTGGTGTACAGAGTGGGTTAACTGGAGGTAAAAGTAGACATTAGGGCCCTTGAAAATATGCTGGGAAAAAAGCATTAGAAATCACAGTGTGGGAGCTGGAGCTGAACAGAAGGGAGTGATGGTCTGAACATCCTTATATGGCTTCTATGTCTCTCAGATTGCTACGTGGTCACTCCAAGCATGGAATTGCAAACAGAATCCATTCTTAAAACCCTATTTCTGGTATGTTTGCCAAAAAGGGAAACATGAATCATGCCTTTCTGGAAAGGTGGAATTTGGATGTGTGTGGAATGTGTTAGAAGGATAAGAATGTTGCTAAAGATAGGACTGAGAAATCTTGTAAGAGTGTTTACAGACACTCTGAAATTTAAATGATATTTTGTCCTTTGGGGACAAAATTTGGCACATAAAGAGAGTTAGAATCTTTTACCATTTTGAAGAGGTTGACAAAAAGTGGAAACTATTTGAAAAATAAACGAATTGGCAACTGGGGCAAATTATTTTCCTCAAAATCTCAGTTAAAATACAGCAAGCAAGTCTCTAGAAGTGATTATATTTATCTTTTAAATGGAGTATCAAAGTAGCATTATGGTTTTTTACAGTTTTTTTTTTTGTTTTAACTGTGGAGGATGGCTCTGTTCCTGCTGGTCCAGGAGGCAACTGTAGAGCACAGTACTGTGTTTTGCCCAATCTTATTCAAAATACAGTTTCTCCAGCTTATTTTTCTACAGATTTTTTTAAAACTGTGATCAAGATTGTACTATTTCATTTATAGTTTCAATGCTACACTCATGTTTTTACCTTACACATATGGATAGGCAGAATTTGGTTTAGTATCATTAAAGATGTTGCTGAAAGAAGCATCTCATCAGGTGCCTCTCAGATGGACACCTAGGTCACTGTTTAACTTCTGTGTTCTTTAAAAAATGTCTTCTATGAAACTTAACAATTCTGAAATTTAGAATACAAGTGAAAGTGATACCTTGGGGACATTCCCAACATTTTCTCATATGCCCTTAGATGATTGAAGGCAATGTTATAACATAATTGTGTGTTTTCAGGAACTTGTTTAATTTTCAAGGAAATATCTTATGTTTAGTCTAGCTTGTGTTATATGTATGTTTTTCCTCATCTCTTATTTATACAGTCTTTCAGCTCACTTGCTAAAAGCACTTGATTATTTTCTGCCTCCAGAGGATGCTCTTGTTTTAGCAGGGAAAACATTTGACATAATAAAGAAGTAAATGCTGTGCTGGTAAATGATGACAGCCAAATCTTTTGTAGCCCATTATCATCTCTGTGGGTTTAGTTTACAGCCTGGAGCTGTTGGAAGGTTGCAACACTGGACATATTTTACAAACAGAAGGAAGGCTGAATACTTCAGAATTATGATGTGCTCACATAAGAGGCGTATTTTTAGCTGTACTAATGCTAAAAATTTTTAGCTCTGCTAATGTTAAAATGTTTTTTAGTAACTGAATTCTGCATTAGAATTCTGTCTGAAGCAGAGTAGTTTTTATCCCATTCATTATTATAGCCAGATTCTTAGGCCGTGTGTGTTCAGTTACATGTATTTTTTCTACAAGTTTTACCAGATATTTTACTTTTAGCTAGCTTCATCAAGCAGCCAAACTTAAGATGGGAGTTAGCTTATTATCAAGGAAGGTTGTATATTCGTTCATATTTCTTTTAAGAAAGTGAAGTCTTCAGTTTAATGATTTTTCAATGGCTTTTAAAAAATACTTATTGATGTATAATTCCTGGCTGTTGAGGGCTCTGCAACAGCTGTAACCAACATTGCTCTAAATATTGTCTATCAATAATTTTATTAGTTCATGAAAGAGGTTACAAATGAATTAGTGAATTGCAGTTGTAACATGACAGAAAATTCAAGAAAAATTGCTTTGTTGTCTGAGAATTAAAAAAAAAAAACAAAAAACCAGCTAATTTCACTGTCTTGAAGTTATATTGGCTTAATATTGTAGAGTAATGTTTCTGTGTACAATAGTAAGCAGTACTTCCAAGCAAGCAAATTAAACTTTCTGGTGCAATGTTGTCTTTCTGCTGAAAGTGTAATAATTTGGTCCCTATTGTGTAACTTTAGGAGCAGGGAATCATCGCTATTTTATGGGATACCTGTTCTTCCTGCTTTTTATGATCTGTTGGATGATCTATGGATGTATTTCTTGTGAGTAAATGTGATTTTTTTGGCTTTTTTTTTAATTGCTTCTAAATACTTTATCTCCTGGTATGGATTTTTATAGATCTTCGCCTTATCAGAGTTTTGGATATTTTTATCCTGGAATTGAACTGCACATTAATATTTGACTGTATTGGGTATTTTAATTTAGGAGATGATGTTTTTCTTGTCCTAGACCTTTTTTCTTTGTCACAGCCAACTATGTGCATATATCGTGTGTTGGAGTTGGGAAAGAAAGAGAGCGCAAGTAAAGCTCTTCTGGCATATTGTCATTTTCTTACTTAATTTAACACATTCTAACGTGGGCATTATATGTTGCTGTACAATTAATGTACCTTAAATCTTCTGTATATTTTTTGACTTTTTTTTTCCTCTAGACTGGGGTTTCCACTGTGAGACAAGTTACACAAAGGATGGATTTTGGACCTACGTTACACAGATTGCTACCTGTTCTCCGTGGATGTTTTGGATGTTTCTAAACAGTGTGTTTCACTTCATGTGGGTGGCTGTGTTACTCATGTGTCAGATGTATCAGGTATGAAAGAGCATTTCACTCATAATTCTGTGTCTTGAGGGTGACATAACAATATCATGTAGTTGTATCATTTAAATTTTCACGTTCGTTGTGCGAGACCAAGTGTTTAGTCAGCCTTGCTGGAGGAGGCAGGCATCTGCTGTCTCTCAGTATTAGGCATCATTCAGTTCTTACTCACATGGCCTTTTTTTTTGTGCAAGAGGTTAAAATACTTGCCTCCTACTTTCCATTCTCGGAATGACGAAAAGGTAAAACAGGCCAGAGAAAGGCAATAAAGACTAATAGGAAATAAGAGCTGTGGGGCCAACTTATAATAATGCTGTGTTTCATTAACAGGGAGTGGTAGCTTGAAAGAGGATGAAATAATTTCTTACACTGCTTCAGTGTGATTTGAGGCCATATTATTTTACTCTAATCTGACCAAACCCAAGTTTTCTTTATACTTTCTAAGGAAAGAAAAGTCATACTGAAAGCTTTGAAATATGACTTGTCATTAATGAAACATGAGACTTAATCTTTCCAGAAAGATTTCCTGGAAATAGAAGTTATCCTCTAAGGCTTAGGTAAAACTTTCCAGTAAGTTTTAAGTTTTGTCCTTCCTTTTTACAATATTCGTTACTTACAACATATATCAGTTTCAAAATCTTATGGTTTATGTTTGCACCTGATAATTTCCCCAGTCAAAAATTTGTTTGTCAAAAGAAGGAATTTAAACCAGTAATTTTGGACCTTTTTCAGTCTGTGTAATGCAGTACTTGGTTGCATGTTTTTATGTGAGCTAAATTGCTTATTCTTCCTGTCTTAAGATATCTTGCTTGGGTATCACGACAAATGAAAGAATGAATGCAAGAAGATACAAGCACTTTAAAGTTACAACCACATCTATTGAAAGCCCATTCAAGTAAGTTTTAAAGCATATACAAATTTCTTACTTGTGTAGCCTTGCATACATTTGAATCATGCTGCTCGTTGAAACAGAACACACCTAAATACTTTTAGAGTATTTTCTCTACTTGGAGTGCTGAATCTTGTCAGCTGTTTTCACAGTCACATATTCTATCCAGTTAAAGGAAGTGATTCATGTTTTGTAGTGTAGGGTGCATGAACACAGAAGAGAATGCTTTCTAGCAATGGTTGTATTTCACTGTAGAGTTTATGGGGAAATAAATATCCTCTTTATAAAGCAGATGTCCAAACCAGAGGTGGTTGCTTACTGCAGCATGTTGATGTTGACCTGGACATTCACTTCCACACCAGGCACTTTCTCCTGAGTAATACTTAATGTGCTGTTGAATTTGCTCTGTGCAGTAGCTCCCCTTTCTCTCTACTGTGAGAAAAGCTTTACTTGCTTCATGTTCATGAGGAAGAGCATGGCCAGAGCTATTTGTGGGGAAGAGAGCAGGGTGTCCCAGGAACTGAAGAGGGTGTTGCATGGGTGAGATGCAGGCTTTTGGACATCAGTGTGTAAAAGCATAGTTTGGGGTTGTGGTTTCTGTAGTGATGAGGGTGCAAGATGAAAGAAGGGGGCTCAGGGATGAAATAGCACTGAGGTGGGAATACAGGGGCATGGAGCTGTCTGTGGAGCCAGAGCAGGACATAAATGAAGGCGTGAAGCTGGGATATTGATGGGCTGAGAGCATGTTACAAGAGGAGCTGAGAAAAGACAAAAGCGTATCTCATCCTGTTGCATATGCTGTGTCTCCTGTGGGAGCTGCTGCTCTTTCAGATGCCACACAGGGAAATGGAGATGGGAGATGGGAATTGTGATCAGGAGCAGTCATCATGGATTCACAGAATCCTGTGCAATGTGCTCTAGGATGACCCTGGTTGAACCAGATTACACACTGTGGTCCCTTTCAACCTTACACATTCTGTGATTCTTTTGTGTAGTAGATGGATTTCTGTGCTAGAAATCTGTGTTGTCTTTTTATAATCTCTTCATACAAAAATTGTAGTGAGAAGCAGGCAAACATCTCTGTATAGTTGCAGTGTTCCTACAGATTAGAGTTGTAACAAAACCAGATAATTACTTTGCCTGGAAAACACAGGGTGGTGCACGGGGTAGAAAAAACCTGCTAGTTTGATCCCAAATTACTGTCACGTTTACAACCCATTTTAACTGAAATAGCTGCTATTATAAAAATTACTCCTGAAAATAACACCAGAGGTCTGAAATAACTGACTTAGCATCACCTGTCACATGAAGCATTGACATCAAATAGTTTCATCTCCTTTTTGCTTAGATCTGCTCTCACATGTATCATAACACGAGTTTCTCTTCCAGAAAACCGTGATCTATTCAGCCCATTTGTAGTTAGGTTAAAAACCCCCAGCATGTTGGGAGTTTTTATGTAAGTTTCTTAAATATTTGACAGTTAATTGATTCAGCCACAGAAAGTGCTTGAATAGTTCATTTAATACAGATAATGCTTTCTTAATTTTGTGTTGTCAAGGGACCTGGTTGATCCTAGACCTGCAGCTGGTGAACCAGTATGTATGCAGAAACAGATATCACTAAAGATGGAAATTATTCTAAGAAGACATTCACTTCATGCTGTTTTGTCTTGCATCCATCTGTACAATGCAACTGTCCTCTTAGAACAGGATCTGAATTACCATGCTGTGCTACATGGTGGTGGACTGCTAGTAACATGTTAGTTTTCTCCATACAGTTTTGGTAGATAGTGGAAGAAAGTTGGTGTCTTGATTGCGTCCAAGGATCAAACATTCACCAGTCTGGTGACTATTTCTTATTTCAGAACTTGTTCGTCAACTTGCTTATCAAGTACTAGAATAATTCTGAACTGAGTTGGTTTTCTAAAGTTAGAAACTTTAAGGGTGAAGAATCACATTTGTAGGTAGACAAAAGATGATGTACTTTGTTAGATGAGCTATGATACCGCTTGCTAACGTGTTTTTCTTTTGTTTTTAGCCATGGATGTATAAGGAACATTATAGACTTCTTTGAATTCAGATGCTGTGGTCTTTTTCGGCCTGTTATTGTGGACTGGACAAGGCAGTATACAATAGAATATGACCAAACTTCAGGATCAGGCTACCAGCTAGTGTAGCACCACCTTCATCCTGTGAGCATATCATACTGAGTGGTGCCTGAAAAATTTTCTCTCTCTCTCTCTCTCTCGACTCCGCATCCCTTGAAGAGTAGCATGCTGTGTGTAGGGCTGATGATGAATCTTAAAGGTACCTTCTCTTCATCAGAATTTTATTAACAGAAGTAAAAACGGACAGAATAAACTGCCATACCTGATAAGGAAGAGGAGGAAGATCAAAAAGGGATTTTAACAGTTCTTAACACGAAAATGATTCATGACAACATATTCACAGTATTTGTTATTGGGTTTTTTATTTAAGGTCTTTCACAATGGAGCATGAGATTATTGAAGTATTGACATAAGTAGCTATATTGTGCTGAGCAGAAAAATGTGTATCCCAATATCAATAATTCCACTGAAACAAGAATCTAGAATATAAAACTAAATTTCATGATACAGAGTTCACTGATCGCTATGTTGTAGTTCCTGTAATGTGATTTCTTTTAATACAGATTTTCTGTAGTAAAATGTACATTGAAAAATGTGCTTTTCAGTACTATTGTAAACATCTTATGGTGGGGATCCCCAGTAATATGTTAAGTTATAGCAGTAGGACACGTCAGGTAATGCTGAGTAAAAATACGTTGCCCACATTTTTTGGTGATTGTTTTTGCCACCAGTTAGTGGTACAACTAAATACTTGTAGTAACCCTGTTCTGAAATAATGTAGTCTGAAATAAACAACTGCGCCAATACGGAAAGCTTTTCTGTCAGAGTTAAAGCCCTGCTTAAATGCATGATACACCTGTAAAATTAGTTTACAGTATATAATGTTCAGGGAAAAAAAAAGTGGGGAAAAATAATTATCTTTGAAGTAATTGTGTAAGCAACTTACAAACTAGCAATGTTTTAGTATTAAGTTTGGTCCTCATACAGTACAGTGTAGTGTATTTGGAGACATGTTGGAAGAGAAATTACATGGGGGATACCACAGATGTGAAAGCAAAAGTCTCAGTTATTAAAAGACAAGATAGTTTTAAATTGAATGCAATTGCAGAAGAAGAGCCCAAACTTGCCTGAAATGCTTATTTCATTTGGATGTGAAATAATGGAACCCAAACTTTAAAAAAAAAAAAAATAAAAATTAAGAATCCCCATAACAGCATGTGTGCACAGAAAATGCAGAGCAGTGTTCTGAAGAAGATGGTGTACTGGCACATGGTAATCGCCCTTAATTTCTGTTTTTAAGTTCTCATGCTACAGATGTGTTTGGAAGGTAAGGAATGATCTGAAATTGCATTCCAAAGGGGCTTTTCTTGAATGTGATGCACTGATTTTTGTTATGGTGTTTTCATATACTCATAGTGAATTGTTCACTGCTTCCTTAACTATTGTTTACAGAGAGACTGAGAATCAGGTTAGTTCTCTTCTAAGTGCTGTAGCAACCCAGTGGTTCAAGGAACCTGTGAGGGGAATTTGGGGAGGGACCTGAAAGCAGATGTCTGAGACCAGTGTAAAGAATGTGTATCTGTATATAAATAATTTATCAAATAGTTTTCTCTCTGTGAGTGTGTGTTTAGTGTATTTAAAGCTGCTCATTTTCATTTTATTCAACCAAAAAAGTGTAGGAAGATATCTAATGAGCTTTTAGTGATGTTAAATATTGCTGTTAATAGGCATTATGCCCTGCAAATTCACTGCATGTTTGATGCTTGGCAAAATTAGCGTTTTCTGTAATACGCAGATTACAGGTAATAAAGCAATCTAGTGGTATTCCCGGCCCTTGCCTTAGTAAGAGGAGCAGTGAAACTGTAAATAGTTGATGTTCAGTATTTGCAAGTAAACATTTTTTCTGTAGTTGTTCATTGATCTCAAGACCCACACTTAGTTTGCAAGTACCAGATATCAGGATTTACAGAAGTGCAGCATTAGAGTCCTTGAATGTTTAATACTGGAAAAATCCATGTTGTCTCGGACACTTTTAACAGGAGAGGTTTGGGTATAAAGGTGGCAAGAAGCTTTTGCTACTATTGTCAGACAAAATTTGTAATCCTAACAAAAACATGCTCTGTTTCTGTGAAAACAGTTGACTTCAGTTATTAATATTTTTTTCTAATTGGAGAAAAGCATGAAAGCTTTACAGTATGATTTGTTTTAATCACCAATGATGTTATTCATATTTGTTTTGTTTTGTTTTTTTCCCCTTCACATTTTTATTGGGGGTCAGTTCACTTGAGGAGCTTCAATACACTTTATTAAATATCACCCAGCCACCAGAAGAGCAGTTCAGTGCGTGATGCAAGTTTTGGTGATAGTTGCCCAGTAGCATTAACTGCCATGAATTGCATCATGCACTCCATGTCCAAAATGTTTGCAAAAGAAGAGGTGATCCTTGGTAGCATGTAGCAAGTTCTGCACTATTTACATGTCAGTAGCTCTCTGGTGATGGTTTTGTTGAGACCTGCAGAATCTGAGCAATAGTAGGTAGTTGTGAAAATTAACATGCATATATGGATTTGGGATGGATGAAGTTTCCAGTGCAAAATGCAACTTATCTTGAGTAACACTGAATTGTTGATGTGAAATCATAAAACAAGCAGGGCGGAGCCAACTATGCAGCATTTTTCTGTCAAGTTATCAAACTTAAAATTCACTTTTTGAAGCAAAACTGCATTGCTTCCGAAACTTAAGCTGATCCAGACCAACAGCAGATCAGACCAAGTTAATCTGACATAGGTAGAATAAATAGGAATTTTGTCTTGGCCCTAAACATGTGCTGTTTCTTTGCAGGTTTTTGTATTCTTTGATGTCCACCAGATTTTTTTTTTTTCAGTTAATGTGTAAAACAGCATCACTACATTTTAAGCTGTGGATTTTTTTGTATATTCTTTATTTATAACTGTGCCAAGTATTATTTTAATACTGTTGAGATCTTGATGTGTATTACATTGTGAACAAAAAAAAAAAATCTGTAAAATGTTTAATAAACTAGCTCTCCTTACATAAATTAAATCTGTTAAATTTTGTAAGTTATTAATCAAATAAATATTGACTCTTAGATGCAGTGTTTGTATTGACTTGGGGTGTGATTTTATGCAGTGTAGTTTCTGTCCAGGTCCAGAAGCCTTTCTGGAAAGATGTACGGGTGTCTTGCAGATGGCATGCACCCAGTTGTGTACAGATGTGAAATCCTGTGAGTTACTGCACTGTTTTGGTAAATTTCACCTTTGCACTACCAATTAAAGTGAGTATTCACTAATTAAATATTCCTGTCTTTGAAGCATGCTGGCAAGGTAACATTTTGTAGGGGAGAATTCCATCTAGAGAATGTTTCATGTGGCCTGATGTACTTATTTAATGACATTTGAGGTATTCTAAGGGTCAGCCAGACATCCACATAGGGCTAGGATGTGTCATCAAGATGTGTGTGCTTCTGGGTGGCACTTGCAGGAGACAGACTACCTTGACTCTTCTGGCCCATGCTCAAGCTTAGAGTTTGAGTAGAAACAAGGTAACAATCCAAGTTGAAATTTAATCAGGATATTTATAACCAGCAATATGTATTAAAATATAAGGCTAGTACTTAAGAGCACATCTAAATGGGAGAAAAAAGTGTTTTCTACTGCGTGTTGAGTCAGTATCCACCCTGAGAATTGGTGGTGGTGTTCTCCCCTTCCCCAAGCAATGTTCCTGGTGAGGCTGTGTCCAGGCTGAGCACCCTTTGGCTTGTCAGGTAAAGACCAGGGACGGTACTTTCTTTATAAAAATAAAGACACTTGACCTTCTGTGCTGAAGATCTCCAGCCAAGATTTGCAGTGCTCCATCAGAGGAGTTGCTGTGTTTGGGAGTCCTGATGATTTGAAAGCTGGTTCCTAGGTTTGGTTTTTTTGGAAAGAAACCAGCCCTCTGCACCCTCATTACGCCTTCACTAGAGTTCAGTGCCTTGCGCCTCCCATTAGCTGCCTTTAAGTAAAATCAGATTTTTTTGCTATGAAAGCAAGGTCTACAGTAGAGGAGCAGGACTGAGAATTTTTCCCCACGCTTCCTAGGCTGTGCTGTTGCTTGCTGCCTCACTCACACCTGACATGTGCTGCTTCAGACTTACTGTTGTCTTTTTCAGCTCTAATCTTTCCTGCTCTGTGAACTGGACAAGCTCTCGGGTCACATTTTGAGCTGGCTTGTTTTTCCTTCTATCCACATGGTTCCTTTGTAACCTGTACAAAATGCTCTTTGTGTATTATTTTGAGTAGTACATATTTTTCTAATTAGGCTTTTGGCTTGAACTGCTTCACTGCCTCAGACCACGGTCAGAGATGTTGCTTGAAACTGCTTTAGACTGTGCTGACACACTTGCTTAATGTTTTGTTGCAGCATTCCCAGTCTTGAATGTTGTTTCCATAAATTCAGTGTTGTGAAGGATTCTTTTATCCCAGAAAAGTATCAGCATGCTTGCCAAACCAGACAAGAGTTTCAAAGTTCCCTTTTTCCTCCCGGCTGTCTCGGTGGAGTATTCCTGCACAGTAAGTTCTGTGCATAACAGCACCTCAATACCAAAGAATGTGCAGCCCCCAGACTATTATGGTGAGAGTGGTTTGGTTTTCATTTACTAGAGACTCTGGCAGAGACAGGCAGCCATTTAGTCACACAATCACCCTTACCTATCACTTTTAGAGCTGTGTCACCATACAGAGCAGATTTACTACTCCTGTGTAGTGAGCAGCTCGTTGCCTTGCACATGCCTGTATGATGGTATGGTACTGAAGGAGAGTCATTCGGCTCTGAAGGCCATGACTGTATGTCCAGCTTTCAGCAAAGCCCTGCATCAAGTCTATAAGCATTGTTTTTCCACCCCTGAAGCACCCCAGCAACACTATCCTCACTTTTACTGCTGACAAAGCAGGCAACACTTGGATTTAGGGTATATCAACAAGCAAAGCTTTATTGAATTGATACTCAGTATTGAAAGTGTTACAGTGTGATACACAAAGCAAGGAAAAAAGCAGTGTGTGTGTTCTTAAAATCATTGGCTGATGGTACACTACAGTAACTAGTATCTGTTTCACAGTAGTTAGTAACAGGAAACTCTCCTGGTTCCTTCTGGCAGGGTCTCAGCAGAGCTGAAAGGCATTTTAAGCCCCCTCACTGGGCATGAACAAGGGCACCTGCTCCCTGGCCGTACCCAAATCCCTTGGGGCCAAAGTTCTTCGCGTAACAGCCTGTGAGAAAGATGAACACGCAGTAGCTGAGTCTTCTGGCACATTAATTAAGAACAGCATTGTCTAGGCTAAGCCTCAGCCACTTCTCCTTAGTCACTAGAATATCCCCCTGCAAAGCAATGCTTAGAAACATTTTGTTAAGCTGCACAACTGCCAGGACCGAACCCCAACCCACTCTGTGAGAGCAACTCACGTGTTGGTTCTGTGGTTTGGTATCTCTTAAGGCATTTGTTGTCATCAAACCATTGTGTGGATGAAGTTTATATCTGCAGCCACGCAGGAAGGCATGGCAGGATGCTTGCTGGCTTGTTTCCTTACTCTGACCAGGCACAGGGCACAGGCTGCTGCTGCATTTCTCAGTATGTGATGTTTTGCTTGATGCAGATGTCAGCTACATCAGCAGCTTCAGTAATATCTATTTCATTTTTTACTCTATTCCTATGACTTACAGAGCACTTCCATGTTAACGTGAACCTGAAAGTTTCTTATATCAGCAATATATTGACCCTCTGTCCTTATAAGACATTATCTTGAACTATGAACAAATGGTCTTTGCTTCTTTTCTCACCTTTACAATAGATTTCTCCCTCTTTTTCAGTTAGGGTTGTAGATTCCAGGCTTTTTCCACACTTGGCACATCGGAAGCAGTTCTTGTGCCATGGCTAGAGAAAAAATAAAAACGATAGCATAAAAACACAGGCTGCCCAAGTTGGTAAAAAAACCACATTACCTGGATATATCTGCATCAGTGTTTACTATAGATTGGTGCAGTGAAAACCACCTGAAGTGCACGACTAGCAGACAGAGCATCTGCATTTCTGTGAGCAGCACAAAGCCCCAGATTCACCCAGCATCCTGCTCAGAGCAGCATTCTGGAAGGTTTGGGCTTGCCCTGATCAATTCAGAGCACATCCTGGCTCTCTGTAGCGACTGAGTCAGACAGCTGGCAGACTGACATGCAGTTTTACATGGTATTTTCAGAGACCATCCCCTTTTTGCTGAAACATTTAGCCTCCCTCACAAGCTGCACACCACAACATTGTTCCCTCTTCTAGGTGAGAGGGCTGCTGTAGTCCACTTCAAGTCTCCAGTATGAGATGATACTGAATCTTCACCTCTGAAAGCTAAGGTGCTCACTCATCACCCTGCATTTCAAGTGCTTTTTTTTCAATTAAGTTGATTGATTTGACTATTTCCAGTGCAAAGAAATGCAATTTTAAGGTAACTGCCCTGCAGTTAGTTCCCTGCTGGGACTGACACAACAGACCTTGCTCAATTTAAAGTCCAGGTAGCAGGTACAAAACAGCAGTTCCTTACCTTTCCAGCTCCTATTACTTTCTCTGCTGCATAAACAGAATCACCACACCTGGAGCATTTCTCTGCCCCTCCAAACTTCTGAGCGAACTTGGAAGGGTTTGGATTTGTGGTGGGCCGGTGAGGAGAAGGCGTGCTGAAAGAAACAGGACATTTGTTTTCTCTACTCTTTTACTACAAGATCTCTTGCTCTTCTTAGCAACATGAACAGACCAGCATTCAGCACATGGTACAGAATACAATACTGCTGCAAAACTGGAGAAGTAACTTACCAGCAAGGCTATCCAATTCCACCTGCTAGGGAAAAAAACAAAGCCACAACAAAAAGAGAAAGGCTGTGCTTTAAAGGATAAAAAGAAGCTCCTGTAAAGGCTAATTTCCTGAGAAGCTTTTCCTTTTCACTTAACTAGAAGAGCTGAACTCTATCAGGATGAGGATTTTTCAGATAGTAAGCTACAAATAATTCTGTTAAATTCCTGTCCACTGATTATAATCAGGAACCTGAATGGATCACTGAACCTGGCTGGAGAGCATACATCATATAAATGTTAAGCAATAATTTGGGAACTTGCATGAAGCAAGTTGTGAGACATACCTCAGCTTCTTTCCACATGCTTTGCTTTACAGCAAGAACTTAATCAGACTAGGAATGTTTACTATTTAATGTGACTTTTGGTTTTGGCTATAATTAAACACAAACGGTTCTTCATTTGCTAGTCAAAAATTCATTCTGCTTGTAGCCCCAGATTCTCAGCTGTCCAAATCCATGCCTGCAAGAACCTGTTGAACACTTCCATTTCCAGCTTATTTAGGAGAGCAGTGTGAGAGCCAGTCACCTCTGTGAGCTCATGCAACGCCATCAGCAGCTCCATGATCCAGTCCCCTATGGCTCATTCAAGAGTGTGTCCTTGCTTGCACTAACTCCTGCTTCTACTGTTCCGACTCACACAGTCACCAGCAGGAGCTTTGTGCAATGCAGGTTCAATGCCCTGCATTCAACTAGACTGGGGTGTTCAGCAGCATTTCTATTCCAAACATGAATATAAACAACATCCAGCCCGTATGACTCCTCTGAAAACACTACTGAAGGACAAGGGCCATGCACCCCCCAACTCAGTTCACTCACCTCTCAGGCTTGATGCCCAGTCTCTCTCCCCTGTCCATGTTCAGCGTGCCTGCCCCTTGGCCATATCCATAACCTTTCGGGCCATACTTCTTCCCATAGCAAGATTTGCAGTAAACTTCAGCATCATGAATTGCTACAGTTGTGCTGTCCAAGTTTTTCCGGCAGACCACTGGACATAAAAAAAAAAAAAGTCAACCTGCCTTAAGGGACTGTTTCCATCAGCACACATAGTAAGCCAAAAATCAAGTGAGAAGTGATGTTATGGGTTTCCCTGTCCAAAATTCTTCCCATTAGGCTCTGGGACCACCAGAGATTAGAGAAAGCAAGTTGCTGTTTAAATTTGTGAATTATGCTTAGCCTCAAAAAGGGCTCTATTCCCTCCCACCTCTTCATGACCGTGACATTTAAAGTCTGGAAACTTGCTGTGGTTTGATGAACGAGGCTGCTCAGAAACCCAGAGAAGGCAGCCAGCAGTTTCCCTTGACAGATGCCATACAGCATGAAGCAAAAGCCTACCAGTACAGAAGAGCCCCTGTCCTGTCCTTTTGGCCAGGGTGGGGCTGGGAAAAAACCCAAACCTTCAAGGTTCCCCCCCTCCACCTCAGTACTGCTTCAGGGCAGAGCTGGGGCTGGTTCACAGCTGTCACCGGAGGGGCTGTGCTTTTCTGGTATTCCTGCATTGTCCTTCAGCACAGAATGCAAGCCCTCTACTCAAGGTTACAGTAGAAGGGAGAAATATTTCCTTCTTAAACCTCCTGTTTTATGCCAACTGGCATGCTCTTTTCATCTGCAACAGCATTATGCCCATGAAAAAGAATTCAGGGAGAAAAAAAGAAACGCCCTTATGAATTTTTCGTTTAAAAATTTTAATGTCTTCAAAACACTGGGTGACCCTTGCTTATGACATTCCTTAGCTCCAGGTTCTTTTTATAAGACACTAATATCCAATAAGTAAAGCAATTAATGCTTGTTTTTTAAGTCTACAGACATTAACCCCAACAGAAATATGCACTAAGGAAAACCATGTATTCAGACACACTAGAGCCATTGTTTGACTGTAAGTTCCAGGTTTCTTTTAATAGTAACTCCCATAAAAGGCTGAACATGAGGCAGCTGAGACATCTAATCTTTGTTTTTTGTGACCACTGTAGAGTTCAAGGAAAGGAGCGTAGGTGTGCCGAGGCTCTCAATGCCAGCACAGCACACCAAGGTTGGGCAGCAGACTTAACAGCAAATTTGTTTGAGGGGCCCAGCTGTAACTGCAGCCAATATGAGGGCTAAACCCTAGCTCTGCCCGTATGAATTAATCACCAACCGGTGGGGCAAAACAGTACCTTGTGTTTGCAATAAGGTAAAATTCTCTGATTCAGACACAGAGGCTGTCTGTTTGCAAAGTAAGGGCCTCCGATTCACAGGGACCCTTTGTTCCCTTCATCTAAGCAGAGGTATTTTCAGCAGAGAAAGCGATTTTCAATGCCTCACTGGGCTTGTTGGCTGGACTGGAAAATAATGCTTTGGACTCCTTTCATCTGAAATAAACCACAGGCCCCTGTGCCAAGAAGGTTTAGGCTTTTGGCTGTGCTAAAGCATCAACAACTTGGCTGTGCTCAGGCGCACTGGTGTCCTGGTCTGTGCAGGGCTCCAGGGCAGCAGTTTGATAACTGTTCCTTCAGCTTCTGCCAGCCCCGGGACCACGGGGAGAAGCCCAGCTGAGCTCAGATCAGTGCAAACAAGGCTCTGCCACTGGGCTTTTTCCTCTACATGAGCAACACTTAAGCCAGGTTTCCAACCTAAGGACCCCTTAGACTCCTGAGGAAAAGGCTGTCAAGAGTGCAAATGGATGTGCTCTGCTCTGAGACGTACATCCCACCCCTTGGTAGGATAAAATCTCTCCAGGAGGTGAGCTCTCCCCTCAGGACTGCCAAGCCCAGGAAGCGTGGGGAAGCAGGAATCAACCCCAACACATGATGGACAAAGTCACCTCTGGCCGCTGCCATCCCCAGTGCGTCACAGGTACCAGCTGAGTCTGGGACACCTCCTGTGGACCAGCACCTTGCTGCTGTGATCCCTGCAGCTGTGCCAGGAGAGATTTTGGCGGGGAATACTTACTGCAGAGGAAGCAGCACCGGTGGAAGCTTCTCCCATCGCACTGCACCTCCTCAGCATGGTAGACGGTGCGGCCACAGGCACCGCATTTGTTGCCACCTCCCCAGTTCGGCATGGTGGTTCTGTGTGCCCAGCCAGGCAGGAGGGGAGAAGGGGAGAGGTTTGTTAAACACAGTGTCCTCCACCACTCTGGCCCCAGCTGGGGTTACAGACTACTTTAAACCAGATCTGCGAAGTTTGTGTGGCATAGAGCACAACCCTGCAATTTCATCAACTATTTAAAAACGTGACCTTCCACTGCGTGAGAAGTTTTTGGGATCAGTTCAGCTTCCCAGCTCTTCAGATGCCAGACCAGACTTAAAGGCTTAGGCGGGCTCTCTATAGCTATTTGTAAAAGCAGACAAACTGGCAAGGGGAACACAGACCGCTGCTGCTGAACAGCAAGAAAAACAGAGACACGGTCTTCACAAGCCATGTCCACCGTCCCTGCCTGGGGATTTTGAAAGTTACATAAATTGGATATGCACAAATTACAGTTTCAGGCACAAGAGTATTACTGTACCTGGAGCGAACGCCCCCCCAGATGGATATAATTTCAGTTTCTATGCTTCATTAATGCTGGGCCTCTCGTCTGATAGAAGCAAACCAATTGTGCCAACAATGGCATTTTGTTTTACTGCAGGGCCTGTCATTTGGGATGCGGTACAAGCCAAAGTTCACTTCACTGGAAAACCACTTATTAGGGCTGTAGGAACATTCTGAACTCCTCTGAGATCACACCTGCACTTCAAAGAAGTTTAAGGGGGATTATTTTCAGGGACTCCACCCCTATTACATGAACTGCACCTTTACTAGGCAGGTATATCAACCAAACCCAACTGCTCAAGTAGCCACAGCTGATTTAAAAGGAAGTGAAACCCCCTCTCATGCATTACTTGCAACGGACTCTCAGAAAACTGTGGGGACAGGCACCTCATCTGTTGTGTCAACCTGCGGCCTTGGGAACAGTCTCTTACATTAAGCCAGAAGCAGTGGCTGTCCCATCTCAAGTTGATCTGCCCCCTCCCAAACTGCCCTGCACCCCCTGTCACCACCACCAGCAGTTCCCACCCATCTCGACCAGGAGCTGCTCCAGCTCCTCCCATTAACCCATTAACCATCAGGTATTAAAGTTCCAAAGCAGAGCCCAGCCCATCACCTTCGGCATTTCTGGGGCTTTCCTCCTGCTGCCACCACCATGAGCTAACACAGCCGTGTTTGCTGAAGGCTCATCTCCCATCAGCCCTGAACTGCCCTTGGCTTGTGACTGCGGTTTGATGCTGGTTTGCTCTGCTGCAGCTCACCGCCAAGGGATCACCTCTCACCAGCACAGAGCCTAACAGCAGCCAGACAGGGTTACAGCCTCGGTGAGCTTAACCCAGCAGCACTCACCACCCCCACTGCTCCTTACTGATCCTTGTTTCACACAGGGTTTTTGGGTGAGGACCATGGTTTGCCCACTGGAAGCCCAGAGGGCACCTCCTGCCACCCAACCCCACCAGCAACAGCATTCCCTCCCTGCAGAGTCCCCACAGCAGCACTGCAGTACAGGTCAACTACCAGTGAGGAAGGCTGGGAATGAATTTCTTGGGAGCTTCTGACTTTTCTCTGCAAAACTCACCTTCAGTTACCCTTAGAAGCTCTCCTAGGCCTGACAAGGAGAAGATGCACACAACAGCATCCCCACACAAAGCCCACAACCTGCTGCCTTGAGTTATCTTTGCATTCATCCCTCTGAGCCAGAAGCAGAGGACTACCAATCTCCAGTTGCCTCCCTGACCAATAGAGAGCAACTGGAAGTGCCACCACAGGGAGCTAGACAGGAGCACTTTGAGAGCTCCATTCTCTCAGGGGCTCTTCTCCTAGCATGTGGGACAGGCCTCAGTGCAGAGCGAGCTGCCTCGTGCCCCAAGCAAGGCGGAGCAGACTCACAAATCACAACTGAGAGCAGCAGTTTTGGCTAAGCCTGAATTACATGACCCATCTTGCTTGGTAAAACAATCCTCCTGCCCCAGCAGCATGAGCTGCAGTTCAGCAGTTTTTGGGATGCAGGGTAGGATGTGTGGTTCCAGGTAAGATATGCTGCCAGGTAGCTGCTACAAGATCTTTGTCCAAAACAAGGAGACAGCCATTCATGGCATATGGAAAAATCAGATTAGTTTATTAACCTAAATTGGGGCACCTTAGGTACATTCCTAAGCAAAAGCTTAGGAGAGTTCCTCAGAGTGGCTGAGCAGTGCCATTTGAACACTGACACCAGTTACTGAGATAGCCCTTTGTTTAATACTTCCATGGGATTAGCATCATTACTGCTCCATGGTTTAGCACTAATACCCTGACCTAGCTCATAAAATTAGTTTTATGACATTTCCCACTTTGCTTTTGTCATTCTTGGCACAACTGTACAGTCTAAAAATCAAGATTCCATTTCTTTTATTCAAGTGCTTGGCTGTGCTACCACACAGCAGCTGACATCAATCACGGCAAAGAGCGTTCTTAGTTAAAGGGAATATAGGCTGCACAATGCTTTGGAAAAGGAATGCATGGACTGGAAAAATAAAAAGAGAAAAGATTCCTTTCCACTCTGTATGCTTTCCAAAATGTAAATGGTATTTGGTACAAGAACTACTTCTGTCTTTTCCTCTCATCACCACCATGCTCATATTCTTTTGTGCATTTACATGAGCCTACATTATTTTAATCATTTTGTTAGCAAACAATAATTTAGTTTTCATGCACACTAGAGCTGAGCACCTGAATCAGGTTTCCCCAGCTTTGCCCCAGATTTCACATGCAATATTGGGCAACACAGGGAAGCAGCTCCACCCTTTCTTGCCGAGAGACAAAATGCTAGACGACCCGACAACCAGTAGCTAACTCAAATCTTCTGATAAGGACTTTGGGAGTTCATTAAATGAAAAACAAAAAGGAACTGAAGTCGGTACTTCAAGGTGACCGTATTCTCTTCCACAGAAGGTATTTCCATTTACCCTCCCCATGATGTTCCCATGACAGCTCGCGTGGGAAGGACGGCGGTATTTCCTCAGTTACTCAGCAGCAGGAGCTCCCTGCTGGCAGCGGTGCCTCGGGACAGCACCGGCCCGTCCCGCTGCCCGCATCCCTCAGCCTCCCGCTGCCCAGGGCTCCTTCCAGAGCTCCGCAGGTAGCGGCTCCAGACCTCCAGCCCCGCCTCAAGCCTGCCCTGCTCCCTCGAGGCTCTCTGGCTAGTTCATGCAGGCCTCCGGGGAGATCCAGATCGGTAATTACACATCCAGGTGATCTCGCTGCCAGCACCAACAATCCTGCTGTCGGCTGCAGCTTGACGGCAGCTGCTTGTACCCAGCACGTCATCCGGACAAGCCACGGCAGCCGCCAAGTCCTTTCCAACCCGTTTGTTAACAGCAGCTCTGACTCCAGAGACCTGAGCCAGCCGCAAGGCAGACACGCAGGAATTCCAGGCTACCCAGTTACCCCGGACGGCTTTTTCGGCGGCCCGTCGGGGGAGCCCGGTGCGTGGCAGCTCCGTCATTCGAGCAGCCGAGCAGCGGGAGCGGGTGAGCATCGCCCCGCGCCCGCCGCCGGCTCCGCTTCGCCTTGTGCCGCCCGCCCGCTCGCTCGCTCGCCCACCCCGGCCCCAAGCCCTGTCCTGCACTCACCTCGCCCCGCACGGCGCTTCTCGGCGCGGCGCGGCCCCGCGGCGCCTTAAAGAGCCGGGGCGGAGCCATGAGTGGCCCGGCCCCGCTCCGCTCCGGGCGCGGCGCTGCCCGCGCGGGGCCCTCCCGGGGCGAGGCACGGAGGGGCTCGGCCCTGCCGGGGTCACCCCGGAGGCGGAGGAGATGCCCCAGCTGCAGCCTCGGGTTTTATCCAGGTTTAGGATTTTGCTTTCCGTTCTTGCAGGCTCCGTGACCGCATTTCCGCGCGATGCGGGGCTCCCCAGGAGGTTTCCCAGGACGTGAGCAGCGGGCTAAGGCAGGAGCCCCTGCCCGACTCGTGGGAGTCTCGGGGCACTCGGCACCGCAGCTCCCGCTGAATCACTGCTCCAGCGGGGACTGATTAGGAGGGGCATTAATAGTTTTCACAAAAGGCCAGCAATTAGGGTTGTCTACACCATGCTGGAGAAAACTGCCCGAGGCTTCAGCTGCTTTGTATAAGTATCCCAATCTCCCAGTTTCCCAGGGCTGTTGCACGCTGGCTGTATCGGTTCAGGATTATGCACAGGGCTCCCTGTGCCTAGTTGGAGATGTGGGTTTATCCCCAGCTCTTTATTAATCCAATACCAAATCACCTGCTCGTTGCCATAGGAGTGCCAGGCAGGAGTGCCAGGAATGACCTCTTCATGCGCACCGGAGACGGAGCCCCAGAAAGGGAGCCCAGCGATCTGGGTGGAGGCAGCACCTGCAAACCCTGCAGGACAAGCACTGTGCAGTGAGATGGGCTGTGTGCAGGCTGGGGTGAAGCAGGTCCCGCAGGGCTGTTGGCACAGACAGCTGGGTGATATGCAGCCTGCCTTGTCCAGCAGCTGGGCTCAAACTGCCTGTACTGTGAGATGACTGAAAATGACCTCCACATCAGGTCTGAGAATGAGAAAGATTACCTGTTCTCTCTCCTTAAAATGTTCTTCCTGTGTGCTGCAGCCTGCATAAGATTTTTTTTTGCTGAGATTTTTTTGCCTTCCAGTTTTTAATTTTGTTTTTTTATTTGTAATGAATTTTGAATTACCAGATTGCATATGATTTATGTGCATCTTAGAGTCCTGCTCCATAAGCAAAGCCAGTATCAGTTCCTGTGGAACAAGCTGGTGTTCCCTCTGAGCAAGACCCAGAGTCTGACCTCAAGAATCATAGCAAGAACTTTAGCCTAGGCTTTGAGGGAAGCAAACACTAGGAGAAGCAGAAGTATTAGCAACTGTGGTTTCTCCAGTTGGAGGTTGCATGAAGGTAGAGGATCTCTCAAAGTTGGATAAGTAAGAGGTGTATGAGTCAGAGCAGGCTGACTCCATTTGCGGCAAGAATGCCTGTGCTCTCTTGTCCAACCTGTCCTGCTCCCAGCCCTGCTGGAAATGTGTGTGATGATGCTAAGTTATTTACCATGTCTCCTTGAGTAGCCTCCAGAGCTAACAGATTTTCTCTTTTGATAACATTTCCTACAGACTATAAAAAATAAACAGCAGAGATCCCAATGGGAAGAGAGAAGCTTTGCAGACCTAGCAAGGTCTGACCATACTCAAAGAAAAGAAATTCTCACTGTGACTAAGGGGCCGTGCTGGAATGAAATAAAACACTTCAGTGGTGAGGCACTGCTGAGTGAGTTGGAAGACAGTCTGACATCCAATATTTAATTTTCTCGTCTTTAGTACTTAGTCAGAAACAGTAACTATGAGGGTCAGACATAAGTATATCAAGTAAGCCTGTTACTATAGGAACAACATTAAGGAATACATTACTGCAACACTTGGGAATAATACCTTGTAATGAAGGAAAACAAAAGAAAAAATGGAAACTTTTATGACATACTTTATTTTTATTTATATGGACTATTTTTATGAATAAATTTTATAAATGTAATTATGCATATGTGTATTTTTATCTATAAATACATAGTTATTTTATTTATAAGCTTACTTACTCTATCTCCTCTGCAGGTCTCTTTTTCTCTGTTTCTTTCCTGAGAGCATAGTTAAGAATTTATTTAAGATAAAGCCTGAATCCCACCCTGCTGCATTCCTCCTTGCTGTCCTGCACTGCTTCAACCTGTCACCCTGAACATGCCTGCCATTGCCTAAGCAGCCCCACTGCCCCCTTCACCTTCCTCGGCATCCTCCTGACCTGATCCCATCCTTCCCTGTGTCCCTGCCTAACACCTCCTCTAAATTACTCTTTCTGACTTGCCCAAAATTTCAGATGATGCCTCTTCTCACTGGCCTGGGGAGGAGTTCCCACCTAACCACCGTGCCAGGCCTTGTAAGCAACCTGGCTCCTGCAGTCTGCCAGCTTTTTGTCTGGCTGTTGCCATTTTGAGCTCAGCAGATTATAGTTAGCACAGTTTATTTCTAAAAACCAGCATTCAAGTGTATTAACAGTTCCTGTTCCTTTCCCCTGCTGATTCGGCAGCTCAGGGGCAGGGGTGTAGGGTGTGTGTGTTTCCTCTCTGTTCTTCTGCTTCCTTGGCCATGGGAAAGCCCACAGGCTCTACGCAAAACTAGTTCTCCCTTCACTTGTAAAATTCACCTGAAGCACATCTATCACCTCAGAACAAAATCCTCAAGGTTTTAGCTATGCCATAATTTTATGCAAGAGTTGTTTTCCATGTTTTGAAAAGCTGAGTAAATCACCAGCTTGTTTGACCTAGTTACTTCTCAAAAGACTTGTCACACATCAATGTACTCAGGCCTTTTATATCCACTGAGTACCTTCCACTCCCTGGGTTTATCTTATCCTTGTTTGATCTTGTTAGCGTGGCCCCGTGTCTGCTTATGGCACAGTCAATCTGCTCTGCTGGTAATCTTTGCTATCATTTTCTGAAAGTTTATTCTAGTTAGTCTAGATTTTACTTTGCAGGGGGTGTATTCCTATTCTGACGCTGTTTTTTTGTCAGACCTATTTTTATCCAAATACTGTTACTACTGATAGAGTTCTCTTAAGTACATTCTCATAAGAGCATAATTTTAGCTATTTTTCCTATTAGGAAAGGTGTTTTGAAGCTAGCATTGGAGTTTATTGTTTACTAGCCTGAGAGGTCAGACACTTTGCAGTGGTTCCCATGGTATCTTGGTTAATTTCTCACTGTCCATTCCCTAAACTTGCCCCTAGTAAGGGGGATTTTCAAGTGACCTATATGCAATATCAGCTAGTGAAAAATTAATTTGTACCCAGCATTACCCAGATTTGTCTTATCCTAGAAGGGACTATGTGTTTAGCTAATTTCCTTGTCTAAACATTCATGCATCTCAAGAGTGCTATACATTTATTCTAGTATATGATAATGATAAACTAATGAAGTTTGCACAAATTAATGAAAATACAACAGACAATTCTAGAGTTTACCAGAGCTGTGATTTTTGGTTTTTAATTGTCTCTTCAAATCCAACGTACAGATATGGAAAACATTCTCAGTATGAGAAGATTGTGCTTTCTAAGATTACTGATTTATTTATTATTGGTCCTGTTTTTATTTTATTTTGCTTTAGGGGCTCCAAGCAGAAATGGAGGCAGCTGCAGAGCTGCCCCCTGTTAGAAGTATGAGTGCTGGTGGGATTTCAAGGAGATTGAGCAGTGGGTTTTGACTCAGAGGCTCTCAGATTCCGCTCCTGCTCAGCAAAGGTTTTGGGACCCAGTGTGTTCCTAGTCCCCTAGGGAGATGGATCCATTCATTCTGAGGGTCTTGCATGCAGCACTTCAGCCTGATGTGAGGCTTATCTAAATGAAACACATGGTTTGCATCTAATCCTAAATACATTTTGTGAGGTAAAGCATAGTGTAGGCTGCCAGTGATGGAGTTATCAGATCACAGCACTGTAAAAACCCTGCAAAACACTGAAGTTACTATATTGAAGGGTACTAAGGGTTTGAATGGAGGTTTCTGAAAAGGCTGGTGAAACATGAGCTCTATTTCAGATGCTGGCTCAGCAGAATACAAATACCTGGACTAGTAATGATGTCACCTCCCTGGCAGGAGGCATACTTTAGGCTGAAAGTATTGATTTCTTTAATAAAGCTCAATTTTTTCACTGTAGGCTCACATGGCCAGATTATCTCTTGCGTTGTGCCACAGAAAAACCTGCAGCCAAGAGCTTCAGTAATCTCAACCATGTACAAGTTCTGTTGCTGACTGACAGGATATCATTAGCGCAGGACAAAATTTGAGGACCCACACAGCTTGTTCCAATAATATTGTTACTGCTTTTGGGGAGGGCAGGGAAATGTGTTTAATATTAGATATAAGGCACAGGGGGGGTAGCCAGATGAAATGGTCTGACTCTGCTGTTTTCGGAAAGCTTCCCAGCTCCATCAAGCTGCTGAGGGAGTGACCCAGATAGCAGATAGCAGTTTCTCCAAATCCATACTGTCAAAAAGCACTGGTTGGGCTAAAAAAAGAGCCCATGTGATCTTTTTTCCCCCCCATTGTCCCCTTTCCCAGTAATTCTTAGGACTCTAAGCCCTTCTGCACCATGACAGCACTTCTGCGTGTAGTTTCTTGTCTTGATAAGAAGAGGAAGCTCAAAGGCAAGTCATGTCAGGGCGTTACATCACCTGTGAGCAACCTTCCTCAGAGCCACTGGCAGGCTTGTGCCAGAGCTCCCTGCTAAGTGTTATGAGAAAGAAGAGGGCGGGTGGTTTCCAAGTTGCATTGTGTTGCCATTACCCGAAGTTTCCAGCTTTCTTACATCAAAGGAAAAGCATTTCAGACTCCACAGAAACAGCTAGGGGGTGGTCAGCAGTAAACCCAGCAACATGCTGATGCTTGCTGGAAACCATTGCTACAAAAGGTGTCCCTGCCCCTGGCAGCACAACATGCTAAGATGCAAGGATACTTTACCTTTCCCAGACTAGGAATATCAGAGCTAGAGAAAGGAAGTGGAAAATTTGGCAGAAAAACCTATCCCCCTGAAGGAGAATAAGGTATTGAGTGTGGTGGGACTGGTAGTTTCTAGCATGTCTCCTTGCAGCCAGCAGTGCTTAAATTACCCTGACTCTGCAGAGGGGCTTGGTGGGATTTTGTTCTCATCTGAACAAAACAAGAGCATCAGACTCCTTTTTACTGACTGTAATGCCAGTGACAAGCACATGTCATTTGGGAGTGTATGAGCATGCTATGAAGCCTTTTTTTCTGCAGCAGTAGAAAAGGAAAGAGTAGGTAGCTATACCTCACCTCACACTGAGTCTCCTGGTGGGAGAAAGACAGGGCTCTCCGTAACTATGATTATGCTTCATTAACAGCCCATTGAAGGGGAATAGGTGGCACTGGTCACCACCTTAGAGGTGCTTCTAAGACTGAGTGTGGCAGCATCAACAAGAGCCAGCCGTAAGCTATAGCCCCCCTCTGATTCCTTTGCCTGAAAACTAAGCACCCGAAGCAGGCTCTGTCTAAAAAAGCAAGCGTATTCTGGCTGCAGGCAGCTTGCCAAGGGAGACCTGTGCCTGAGAGCCATTCCCAGCCTGCAGAGCTCCTGGTCTGGTGCGTAGCAGCTGTAAGTCTGAGCCCCTGTGATGAACCAGCAGCAGCACTGCATTTGTGTGGTGCCTTTCTCCAGTGAATACCAGCTACAAGTGAGGCAGCATTAGCTCCTGCCATCAAAAAAATGTGGGCTTCCATCAAGCTCTGGGTGGACCCATTTCTGTCTCTGACATATCCCTGGTGTGCAGGATCCATGGCAGCAGCTGTGTGGCTGTCTTGGTTTAAAAGACAAATATCTGGCAAGGAAAGTGGAAACCTTCCTGGAATGGAAAGATGCCCCCTCCCTCCAAATTATTGTTACTGTGTGACACAACAGTAATACCTCATATCTGCATTTTGAAGCTGAGCTGCTCACCTCAGTGCCATCTGAGGAGGAAAGAATGCCTCATCAGTAAAATCAGCTAATCTGATTATTAATTAATTTAGTTATCATCATTGGTTGAAGTATTTTAATTACCTCCATCACTAAATAATTATTTGTACCGGTAAAACCAGGTAATAATAGTACCGTAGAAATGCTGATTATATGCAAGGGTTTCATCAGGGAGAGGATGTCAAGACTGAGTGCTTGAAGGTGTGTTTGTGATTGTGTTAACATAAAAGCCATTGTAGTGCACAGTGAGCACCTGATGTGAGCTGCCCAGCAGAAACTGCTCATCTGGGATGCTGCTTTCCCCCATCAGCAGATATATCCATCAACCAGCACTGACACTGGAACTCCCCTGGTCCCTTGGCCTCAGTGCTCTTTCCTACTCCCATTCCTGCCCATGCTTTATCCCTCTTATTGGCCATAGCATTAATCAGGGTGCTCAACAGTTCCCAGTTCAAACTAACTGTGCAAAAATCCTACCTAGCAGCAATGCTGCATCATCAGGAACAAATCTTTGTGAGGCACTCTGCTTTTCTGTGGTTTCTTCGGATAGCAATTTATGACCCCTTCCACACACAGTGAGTGGAAACAACTGTGCTTAGGAAGAGCACTTGGGCCAGCTCTTGCACTTCACACAGTCTTGGCAGTGATCCCTTTTTTCTTGGCACAAATACAGAAGCTCCAGGGGGCTGAGGGTGTCAGAATCTCGTCTGCACGGCGCCGATGGTCAGTCTTCGCTGCTTGGCTTCGTCATTATTGTTAATGCTGTGTTCAAATTATGACAACCACTGTCATGTAATGCATGGTCTGTGACAGCCACACACCGTCCTGCTAAGATAGACCAGTGCCTGTAAAGTACAGATCTCTTTTGCTGAGAAATGTGGGCATTAAAAAGCAATGAAAGAGCTGAAAAGATTCCTATGGAAATTTTATCACTTGGAAAGAAGATCCAGCATCAACAACAGTGAAATTCCATGGTCAGGAAAAAGCCCAAATAATTTCAAATATTTTCCTTAATTGGATTACAAATGCCACCTTTGGAATACATTTAGAAATCAATTATTCTTTTCTCTTTGTTGTGCTGTCAGTTTGTTTTTTACACTTCATTAAGCAAGGCAATGAAATGAGGCTGTTGTGTTTCTTATTGATTCTGCTTTGTGTTCGAAGTCAGTTTATCTTTCTAGATGTTAGGCCACAGTAAACTGGTTTCTTTTCTAGCACAGATGAGATAGCTATCTGCACAAGCTTTAAAAATAAGGGAATTGCCATTGTCTACCACAGAGTAATTTCTGGTCTTCCTTGAGGCCTATATTCTTCCGTACAGTTAATTAAAAGACACATTACACCATAAAAGAGATTGCATGGAGGTTGGGAAGACAGCCTGCTTAAGCCAACCCCAATAGAAGATATACTAACAGAGATTGAAATGGAGGTGGTTGAGATTTATTATCTAAGGGGTAGGGATTAAAAAAGGATTTTAAAAAGGAATGTTCTGGAGGTTCTTTCATAGGTGTAAGTGGGGACACTGTGGCAGGCAGAAGAGAAAGTGTCAAGCTCAGAGTGAGCACAGGAAACAAAGAGAGTAAACAGGGTAAATGTGTAAATAGGGGAAACAAGATGAGCGGTATTAAGGGAAACTGGAACAGAGATAAGTGAGAAGATAATATGCAAGATCCTAGTGGAAAAGATTCTGGAGGAGGACAAAGAACCAGCATTTAATGCTGTTTGAGACTGAAGACTGCCCTAGGGAGACAGTCATCATCATGAGAGAAATCTTAGTATTAGGTTAAAAAAATATTGTAAAATTCAGAAGTTTATTAACTCCAGACTGGTTATGAAATGCGGGAATTTGTGTATTTTCTGTATTCCTTGCAAGTTATGTTACTGCTTGTACAGTTAGATTTATCTTTGATTTTATTTTTTTGTCCTAAGACTTTTTTCCTACAGCAGTCTAGATGTTCAAAAGCTTTAATAAACAACACATGAATTTGAATTTAAGGATTTAAGGGTGATCTTTTCTTACCAGCAATTGGCTTGTTCTCTTAACTGAAAATAATTTGCACATTGCATCAGAGACTGAATTTTAAGTCAGAAATGTATATAGCCATATCTATCTGTCTATCTATCTATCTATCTATCTATCTATCTATCTATCTATCTATCTATCTATCTATCTTTCAGGATACAGATGTGGACCTGTTGGAATGGGTCCAGAGGAAGCCACAACAACGATCAGAGATCTGGACCTCTTCTATGAAGACAGGCTGAGAGTGTTGTGGTTGAGAGAAGAGAAGAGAAGAGAAGAGAAGAGAAGAGAAGAGAAGAGAAGAGAAGAGAAGAGAAGAGAAGAGAAGAGAAGAGAAGAGAAGAGAAGAGAAGAGAAGAGAAGAGAAGAGAAGAGAAGAGAAGAGAAGAGAAGAGAAGAGAAGAGAAGAGAAGAGAAGAGAAGAGAAGAGAAGAGAAGAGAAGAGAAGAGAAGAGAAGAGAAGAGAAGAGAAGAGAAGAGAAGAGAAGAGAAGAGAAGAGAAGAGAAGACTCCAGGGAAACCTTAATAGCACTTTCCAGTGCCTAAAGGGGGCTGACAAGAAACCTGGAGAGCGACCTTTTACAAGGGCATGTAGTGATAGGACAAGGGGGAATGGTTTCAAACTGAGAGAAGACAGGCTTAGTTTAGGTATTAGGAAGAAATTCTTTACTGTGAGGATGGTGAGGCACTGGAACAGGTTGCAAGAGAAGTTGTGGATGCCCCATTCCTGGAAGTATTCAAGGCCACGTTGACTGGGGCTTTGAGCAGCCTGGTCTAGTGAAAGATGTCACTACTCATTGCAGGGGGTGTTGGACTAGATGGCCTTTAAGAGTCCATTTCAACTCAAACTATTCTCTGATTCCGTGGTAGTGATGTCTGTGGGTTTTTTGATCCTTGGCTATACACATCATTGTTTATTCTCTATCATTTGCTCAGCACAAATACACACCTACCAGTCCAATATAAATCACCTAATAATTTCTGCTCTCAGTTGAGAACCCATGAGTTATCATGTTGTACCCTGCAGTTTAATACTGTGCTTTGTGTGTACATAACAGCCTCAGAGACATGGTTTGGAGTGGGAGGAACAACAAAAGGTTTTTGGCATTTCTCTCTCCCAGGGGCTGGTGCAGGCCATGCTGGAGCAGCTCTGGCTGCTGGCTGTTGCTGGGCTGCAAAACCCTCCTAAGAGTAGGTGATCCCCTTGTCTAGCCAAGGCTGAGGCCAAATCCAGGACCCACTAATCATAGAATCACAGAATGGTTTGGATTGGAAAGGGACTTAAAAGTTTGCCTAGTTCCAACCCCCTGCCATGGTAGCTAAGAGAGGTCTGTGGATTTCAGTAAGTTTTGGATGATTTTTCACTCCTTTTCCTTGGCCATCTTACCCCTGTCCAGTGAGGACGGCAGCTAACATTGTGATCACAGAGCAGGGGGAGTAAGTTTTAGAGAGCCATATCCCTATCACAGCTGGTTGTGACTATAATTAAAGGTCACTAATTAAAGGTCAACATACTCGTCTGAAGATGAAATGTTAAGCAATACTGTTATGGTGCTGGTCATTTAACAAGCAGCCTGCTGTCTGTCTCTCCTCCATCATACAGGGTTTCAGTCTTGTTCCTGCAGCGAGACACAACTTCTGTTTGTCCAACAAGAAATTTTCAGCACAACGCAGGCCAAACCCTGCAGAAAGAGCAGTGGAGCAAAAGTGCAAAAAACACTGAAAAGTTTCATCAGGTATTGCAGCACTGAAAGCTTATAATTTTTTCAATCCAAAATCTAATCATTGTGTTTGCTTTACAAGAGAAATAAAAGACTTTTTTTCCAGCCTGTGATTATTGGGTGTGAATTAGGTCTTGTAAAGGTCCCTTGGCATTGTACCCATTCTTCCAAACCTGGCTTTTTATGTTCTAAGAGTAATTACGTGGGCCTGAAATTCACAGCTAAAATTTGTTTTGATTTATTTACATGTAATTGTTGTCAGGCAACCAGATACTGTTTTCAATTAGCCGTTATGTTCCCAGCAAAAGGGTTAACAGAAATCACAAGTAATTAGCTCTCCTAAAAAGCAGCCATTTTATGCCAAACAGAAGAGGGTTTTTATTTTTGCAAAAGATGTAAGGCAAAATAAAACTGCTTTGCAGGTTAGCACAGCTTTTACTGTTTGGTGTTACTTTCAATGGTCTTTAAAAATCAGAGAAGGGAATGGGGCAATTCCATTGCCTGTGGTGCATTTGGAGTCTGGAGGCAAAACCAATATGGAAGTCAGCTGAGAGATGAGCATTTAGCCATTGGACAAGACTCTTGCTGATAATTTGGAGTAACCAATGCTGGAAGTTTCCATCAGCTGTTTTGCTTGAGCGGAGGACTTCCCAAATTTAAGGCACACAGCAGAAGACCTCTCATGCGCATATTGCCTCCTCTCACACCCCAACTGGATTGCTCTTATCCGTTTGGTATTTCAGGAAAATGTTCCCTAAGAGCTGGTGTGCTTCAGGAGTACAGCTCTTGTTTGGGGAGATGGCAGGCTGGTTGGATACTAAATCAGTTTTTGGTCATGCAGATTAGACACCAAATCCTATGTACTGTAGGGCACCTGGACACC
The DNA here is from genome assembly GCA_013397795.1 of Orthonyx spaldingii. NCBI lineage: Eukaryota > Metazoa > Chordata > Aves > Passeriformes > Orthonychidae > Orthonyx > Orthonyx spaldingii. The sequence continues at coordinate 792,173 of VZTJ01002448.1, read as the reverse complement.
TTGGAGGTGTTGGAGATTCCTATCAGTTTCTTTCCTTGCTTCCAGCCCACTGTTTCACAGCCCAGCAGTAAGTACAAGGCTGGCATGGCACTCAACCAGACATTTTTTAGCCTATTTGCCCATGTTTTGTTCATTATGCTGGGATCTGATTGTATGTGCTCAAGCCTGTGCCAGCTCAGTGAGGCTTTCACTGCTTTCACCCTGCACTTGCCTGTGAATGTTTTCGGGGGTCAGCACATCACTGGGGCCTTGTTTGAAATGAATTTGTATAACTGAGGCAGCAATGGGTTACCTGGTCCTGCAAGTGGAGGTCACTGACAGCTTGCCTGCCATCAGAACACTGCTCTTGTTGCTTTGGACTTGTAAAACCAGACAAAGTCCTTCTTAAATGAGGAAAGTCAGTGATTCTTGGAGTTGTTTATTTTAGCTACTGTAACTTCGTGTGATATTCAAATCAGTGTGAATGGAATCCTTGTGTTTTCTATGCTAATCACCTTAATAATGTGTATGGAAGTAGTGTCTGGGGGCTGTTCACTAACTTATACAAGCATTTCCTGAAACTCATTTTGCTTTCATTGCCTTTTTGCTACTCCTGATCCCACTGTACGGAAAATGCAGGATATACCATGTTGCCTAATCCTTTATTTTCCCCTTTGCCTGGCAGTCTTTTCTGCAACCTTCACCCCAAAGCCTTCATCTGACTTATTTTACTCCTCCTTGCCTGAGAGAAGGCCTCAGGTTGGTATGGAATGCACACACGTGCACAGATGCATGAGCATGTGTATACATATCTATCTGCAAACATATTATTTTCATGTGGACTGGGAGGACAACATGGTTTACGTTATCTTACATCTATTGCCCTGCCCTTTTCAAATAACTCATGTGAAGTTTCAGTGTGATTTTAGTTTGTATTAGTAGCAAGTTTGCAGTTGAATTTATATAGTGTATTGTAGTTTGAGTCATTTTTCCCTAGTTCAACTGTACTTCAGGGAAGAAATGTTGGAAAAAATAAATATATATGAAATAAAATTATTGTGCAATAAACCACTAATATATGGCTATATCATGTAATATACTCTAATGTTAGAATTTCACTGTGCTATAAATAATTTCATGTCTAGATGAGGAACAGACTTTTGATTTACTACTGTCTGTCTGAATTAGTCATATATGGTAAGTTTCTCTAAAGGGGTCATATTTGACTGAAGGTGTCTGTTATTGTTGGCATTAAGTGATATGCTTTCTAGAACTGCTAGACTACTCATGGCACTAGACCAATTTGTTATTTTGGGAGCAGATAAAGTCTTTGTTTAGCCTTCTGGCACTCAGTGTAGCTTTTAAAAATGGTTTTCTTTGTTTTGCTAAGGTATTGTGTTCCTCTTAAATCTACTCCGGTCTACGGGGTTTTGTCAAAGAGACGAGAGGCCTGAGTATTAGGTGTCCTCTTTCTTGGATGTCTTCCCAGAAGGCTCAGTTTCAGGTGGATGGGAGGGGGACACGAGCAGATAGTGTACAATACTGTGCTTGTACGTTGCAGTGTCAGCACTCCGGCATTTGCCTAAAACCAGCAGCTGTCACTGTTGCTGACGTTCACTAGATGTCAGATATGATTTTCATATTATACAATAGCACCTGGAGAAGTTGAATCATATTTTTTTTCCACATATAAGTGTTACCTCACTGTGTACAACTTGGAGTCAAATCCAGTAGAGGACTTGCACGGTTAAAGTGTGGGGATTTTTACCTGAGAGCAAAACTTCCTCAGTTCCTGATTTTAAGACGGCTGGACCTGCATGTTTACACAGACCCAGAGCTGCCCCAGCCCTGGCACAGATGTTACCTCGGGGTGTGGAGGATACCTGAGACCAGCTGGGATCCTAAGCAAAATGTTCCTGCCCCGCAGCCATTGCCGTGCTTAGTACAGAGGCAGGATTGTTCTCGCAGAAATACCATTGCCAGCTTCCCTGAAGGCAGCTTGTGGTGCTATTGTGTCCGACAGCCTTGCAATTAGAGCAGTTAACAAGGGACGGGGAAACCTGGATTTAGTTCTCTTTCCAGGCAGAAAGGATTCCAGCGGTTCCCTTGCTAGGCTCCAAGCTGCCCTGTGGGACTGGGACTGTCACTTGTGGGTACAGAAGGAGCCCATGCTGTTGGAATAAGGGCTTATCCTTATCCTGCTTATCCTTATGCCCAGGGCTGCTTTTGTTCATCACTCAGGGAGTGCACCCTGTAAGAGCATGCATAGGGGTCTGAGCATCTGTACTGCTCCCAGGTCTGTGGGCTTGATCGCAGCTGAGGCTTTCATCCTGTTACACACTTGAGGCAGACTCTTGTGAAGCTCAGAAGGTCAGTGGGCTCCACTGATTGACAGTCCAGAGCAGTTTGCTGGATTCAGGCTCTGTAGTTACGCTGGTTTTATTGCAGAAGTTCCCAATAATGCCTTTTGTTTGGTCAGGAATGAAGTAAGTAAGCTCCCTGATAAAATGCCCACTTAAGGACATACTTAAGTCCCATCAGCTTGAATGAATCTTAAGTAGGCTCCCCTTAGCTGCTTTGCAGAACAGCTGTGCCCCACAGGACCTGATTTCACTGTCCCTGCTCAGGCATTGTAGTCGGTGGGATGAAGGGGCTGGTATTACCAAGCCCTGGCTCAGGTTTTGGAGCTGAGTGAGGGTTTCAGGCTCTGATACTTAGTAGAGGACATGACCACCCCTTTGGATGTACAGCACAGAAATGGCACTGTGCTGTCTTTCTGTACTCTCCTGCCATGGCATGTTTCCTAGAGAGTTCAACAGAGGTGGTAGACTTTCATTTGAGGCTCATGAAATATCTTTCACTCCTCAGCCCTTTGAACTGAAGCACTTCCATATTTTCTCAAGGCACTTATTAAAATGCCAATCAATGAAAATGTCTCTAGGAATCCAGTTTTTCAGGAGACGGCTCCTCATTCACCACAAGTTCCAAGTTACACTGCAAAAGGCCCAATTCATCAAATATAAACCCACAAATTTACCTTAAGTCCCAAGAGAGCCTTGCTGGGTACAATTCTGGCTTGCATTAGCATGTGTTTGTAAAGCCTGAACACAGAGACCTGATACTGGAAATATCTATGATGGTTTGACAGCATTTATTTGGAAATGTCACTCCAGCAGTATGTGTATCTCACTCCAGCCCTCAGGAAAGCAGCAGGTGGGTGTCACAGATGCTCTGTGCTGCAGGTAACAGGTAACACACTCTGATAACAAAAGTTTAAATGGTTTTTAGAGGAATGAAATAGGTTTCAACACTTGGTTAATTTTTATCCAACATGTGCCCAGTCTGTACAATTTAGATGGTATAATGTCTAAATGTCAGCTTGCAGTGTTGCTTTAAAATGTAGGACTGTACCTTTTAGTCTTTCAGTGGTTACTTAAGGCTTAGGCATCTGGATCTTCTGAAACTCAGCTGAAGGAGCTGATGTGGACAGTGCTGTGTCACAGGTATATGCAGTACCCCCAACATCCCTATTTTCCTGAGAACTGATCTTCTGGCTGTACCCCCACCTTTTGGGGGGGCTGAGAGGAAGGACATGCCCCAACATCCTTGTATATAACCCCCTAATTCTGCAATCAAGGTTTGAAATCTCAGAGATGTCATTTGGTTTGTTTGTAAGTCATGTGAAGTGACAGGACAGGTAGTGTTGGATGCAAGGAAGGGAGGTTATCCAAAGAGAGCAGCACTTAGCTGATGGAGGCAGGCTGGTGAGCAGCATTGATGAGAGCTTGAAAGGTACAAATACACTATTGCTGGCCAGACCCTGAAGTCCTCATGCTACTATTTGCTCAAACAGGCTGTTAACACCAGGGAGTTTGTCTGTATGAGGTATATATCGAGTAAGAGCATCAGTATTTGATGTCTTACAGTGAGGGAGGGAGGGAACTATAAAACTCTACAAGTAAAGCATATGCTTTAAAAAACAGTTTGAAGGGCAAAAAAGGGGTGAGGGGTTGGACAGCAAGGCAGGTCTCTTGGATTATAGCTAGAATGGATTTTAACACAGAAGAGCATTGTGGGTACAAGAAGACTCAGCTGCTTTTTGATTCAGTGTTTTGGCCAACTGATCTCTTTGCTTGTTTTTGGCTGAGTGGCTCTAGTGGCTTGTTTCCATGGTCATCGTTGGCTCATCAGCTTTGCTCAATTCTTTGGCATTTTCAAAGGGACCAATTAAGGCCATTTCCTTGAACTTCATCATTAGAGACAGTGCTCAGTTTGTGCATTCTGGTTACTTGCCAGATCTGGTGCAGCTGAACCATGTTTGGGGACTTGTGTGCAGCTTCATTTTGTGGAACTGGGATTTCTCCTGTCAGCAGAAGGAAAGTTTTCTACCTGACTTGAATTTCCTCAGGCCTAGAATGATACCCAGGAGAAAACTAGAACCCATGTTTCTTTTATTTTAGATAGATCTGCACAAGCATCTGCCATAACGGGGGCTTTGAATTACTGGGAGCAGGGGCAAATGAGACCACTCCTTAGGGTATGGGAACATTTTGTAATGCATAGGATTTGGGTCTTAATTTGAGTTTAGCCAAAAGAAAGGTGTCAAAATATTGATCTTTCCAAATTCTAAGCAGCATATATTAGAGTAGGCCGCTGAGATTTTATTTCAGTTTGCATCAGGATCATTGATACAAGTAACTAACATAAACATTACTAAAAGGTTCGTTTTTCTCCTTTAGCATGGCTTCTAGTGCTCTAGAGTTTTCAGTTTCATATTTTTTTCCTGAATCTTAATTACTAAAAATATACATTTAATGGGTTGCCTTTTTGGCTAGATAGGTATTTTATGGTGTGGTCAGGGATGTTTATTAAACAAAGCTACAGCCTGGGTCAAAAGTGGTGCAAAATTGCAAATCTGCATTCCTAATATCTTTTAACAGGAAAGTAATTGTGTTGAAGACATATAGTTGCTGTCCTACAGTACCTGGCAGTAGATGCATTCTCCTACCTGAAGATTTCTTAGCATCACATCTCATGTGAGGAAATGAAACATATTAGATTTTTTAGATGAGAAATGAGGTATATGGACATTTTAATGGCAGTTACCCCAGTCAGAAAACCCATGGGTTCAGGTAAAGACAGTTTAATAGGGAAAGCAGAAGCTGTGCACACAAGCAAAGCAAAAAAAGAATTAATTCATCACTTCCCATGGGCAGGCAGGTGTTCAGCCATCTCCAGGAGAGCCCCATCACATATAACAGTGACTTGGGATGACAAACACCGTTACACCAAATGTCCCCTCCTTTCTCCTTCTTCACTCCATTTTATATAACTGAGCATGATGTCATATGGTCTGGAGTATTCCTTTGGTCAGCTGGGGTAACCTGTCCTGGCTGTGTCTCCTCCCAAACTCCCAGGCACCCCCAGTCCCCTCACCAGCGTGGCAGCACAAAAAGCAGAAAAGGCCTTGGCTCTGTGCAAGCCCTGCTCAGCAATGGCAAAAACATCTCTGTATTATCAGCCCTGTGTTCAGCACAAACCCAAACCACAGCCCCATACCAGCCACTGTGTAGACCATTAGCTCTACCCCAGCCAAAAGCAGCACACTGCTCAGGAAGTTAGGATCAAAGAGCAGAAATGATTCTTCATTTTTTCTTTTCTTCTTAATGAATTAAACAAATTATTTTCTCCTGTCCTGGGCTCTGGCAGCCTGAAATGCGTGGATCTGGTAGTGGCTGTTTTGCAGTAACAGATTCCTTCTCTCTTTTTTCCTTTTCCCAGCTCACCTAATTGTTTCAAATATATCTATCAATTTCTCTAAGTCTTTGTAACTAGGTTTAATTGAAAAATTGAGGAGTTATTTGTTTCCAGACAACTTCTGGAATGGAAATTCAGATTGGCCCAGGTTATTCTGTACAAGCAGAGTGTACTTCTGCTACAGAAAATCATTTGCAATATTTTGAATGAATGAGCAACCAAAGTGATAAATGTCATGCTTTTATAGTTCTTTTTCCCTCAGAAAGAACTATTAAAAAAAGGATTCATACATGTATTTTCAATTTAGTACTCACCTGGATTCTGCTTTGAGATATGCAGAAACTGCATCCTACTTGTGTTGCTGGTACCCATTTCAGCAAGTCGCCTCAGCTGAAGGCACTGGGGGTTATACCACATGAATAGGTTGATTTATGCCCAGGACCACTCATATATTCCCCATGTACTGTGTACAAATGCCCTGTGGTGAATAAACACACTGGTTCATGGGTTTCCATCAACTGCAATTATTGACAGAATTGGTTTTGGATGAGGCAATGGACTTGGGTCTCCCTTTGCATCCATGAAACAAGCTTTTGCTTTTGGAAAACTGAATAAGAAGCTTATTTGCCAGTAGATTTCCATGCTGAACAAATGAATGCAGGAAGTAAGGAGAAGTAAGTACAATAACAGATGTAGGTAAGGAGTTAATGGCCCAGAAGGAGCAATCAAAGTTTTAGGACATGGAGGTTTTTTCCCACTGCAGTGTTATGACTCTCTTATATTGTGAAAGGGAAGATGATTAACCATAGCCATGCTGCCATAATGTTATCAAATGGATGGCATGGTATCTTTCAAGGAGACTATCAAATGATCCAGTAGCATGGATAACTAGCTGCAGGTTTTTCTGCATGACAAGACTAAGTTGTAATAACAGCTTGGGAATAATGCTGGTACATTTTTCCATTAACAAAAGTTTAATTTCTGGAACTTTGACAGATTTTTAAAGCAACATAGACATTTCTTACCACTGAAACCCACATCTTTATTACAAAGCCAAACTGTTCTCTCTGAAACCGCATTATGCATGTTGTAACAGTACTCTCCCACAGATGATGAATACTTAGGACATATTTTTCCATGTGAATCATCCATTCACTTAAGAATAAATTCTCTTATTAAACAAAATACAACCATGTGACAAGTTTTGTAGGTTTGTCTCTCCTTTTCATTAGCTTATCAATGTTTTATTACTGCTTCAAATAATTTTCTGATGGTTGCATTATTTTTCCTCTTTATCCCCTCCTGCTTTTCCTTTCAATGTTTCCAGCAGTTTCCAGCCTCACTTCATGGCAAGCACATCTCAGTAAAATCAGTGACCAAGAATTGATCCTGCAGCCAGATGAGTGCAAATAGAACTGAATAGTTCCTTGAAACCAATGGTCACACAGCTGTATATGAAGTTGCCTGACTGCATTTCTCTGCTGAATAAAGCTCTTAAGGAGAAACAAAGCCATCATTAGAGTCCCTGACCCTGATCCCTGAAAAAAACAGTCTCCACAAATTTTTGTACTTTCCTTCAAAACTAGAAGGTTACAAGGGGGCATGAAAAACTTATGTTGTTGTAATGCCTACACTCTGGATGAGCATCTGTCACCAGATGCTAAGACTTGCCACAGGTGATATGGTTTTCATGGTTATTATCTGACTGTTTCACAGGCCCAGATAAAAAATAAACAACATCCTAAGTTCCAGGAGTGATTAGTTTTGATAATTGTTCTGCTGCTTGCTTTGTGCAATTTACTTCTATAAATACACACTAGGGGAATCATTTGTCTAGTGTACCATGGCACAGTAATTTCCTATATAATTTCATCCAACTGCTGCAGGAACTCATTTGAGCAATTGTTAATTAATCATTAGTAGTCATTAACTTTGGGTAGCAATGATTGCTAATCAAGATTTTCATGCTGCATTTTTTATTTCTGAAGGTTCACAATTAATCAAATTAGTAACATTTTTTGTTATTTGAGAAAAAGGAACAGTATGTTTCTAACAGAACTGTTAGTTGCATCTTTGCCTTTAAAATCCTTGCATGCCTTCACTCTGGCTGCTTTTCTGTTGCATAAATTGCTTGAAAATATTTTGCAGTTTAAATTAACAATGCTCTGCCATTGTTCATGCTATTGGCAATTATGCTACTAGGAATAACCATGAAAGTAGTGACACCACTCCAACTATTTCCCTCATGGTTAGTTTTCTTTGCCTCATACTTCATGGCTTTGAAAAAAAGAAAAAAAACCCCAGATATTTATAGTACTTTTAATGCCAAGTTTTTCTCAGTGGTGTAGCTAATAATAATCTATTTTTCTAGTAGTGTACCCTTGTGGCCCATCACCACCATGCTTGTAGATGAGGTAGATGTTGTTACATCAAGACTTTGTGCAGCTCCTCAATAAAGGAACATATAATTCCAGTTTTCTCTTACACTGAAGTGACTTTGCAGTGTTCCCTTAGAAAGAATAGAGCGGCACAACCCATGGATGACACGGGGATGGAAACCTTCCCTTGGGGAGAAAGATTGGCTGGGTATCTCTGCTTTCCTTCTTGCACACCTTTGCCTACCACCCTGGATAGCAATGGTGGTGGGAAGAAAGGAGTAAGGGTTAAGCAGAGCTGCCAGCCAGGACCTTCACCATCTGTAGCTTGGCCAGGCTGCACCAGACCATTCCCATACTTCCAGTCCCACACAGAACTTAGGGTGACCGTATGGGAGAAGTTTGCCTTAGAGAGTCAAATATTTCCCCTTTCTGACGTGATGGAGAAGCAGTGCAGAAACTGTCAGCTTAACAGTGGAGGCTTTGCAAGCACTGGGGGAACAAGGACAACAGGCTTCCTAAACTGGCGACTGGATCAGCTCCATCACCCCGGCTTTAAGCAAGAAGCTCCCATATGTGTGCCTTCACTCTGGCCAGAAATGCTAATAATTAACTCACAGGGCTGTGAAGTACTTGAACAAGAAAAGGGCAACATATTTGAATAGCACCTGAATCCAGCCAAGCCTACCTCCGTGAGGCCAGAGCAAGCTGCCGGACAGGGTGTGACCCACCAGCCTTGGGCTGGAGAGATTAGCCACTCCTATCACGGTAGGTACTGAGATAAACTGACCACACACTTGCCTCACTGGGAGCTGCAAAGACTGAGGTTGGCAAGTCAAGTCCCTTGACAATGAAAATGCTATTGAATTGCGCTAACACTTTATCACTGCTGCTTGCTGCACAAATACTTGCTGTTACATTTATTATGAAAACACATTTCCTATAGAGCTGCAGATTGCAAGGCTATGAAAAGTAAAAGGCTGAAATCTGGGTGATCTTATTTCAACGAATTCCAGAGGAATGAACAATAATTTGCCAGTAATTGCAAAGAAGCTTTGATAAAAACTGGGAAAAGATTCCCAACAGCACATATTTTCCAGAGGCCGCCTGGTAATTTTCAGTAAAACCCAAGAACAATATGACCATTAACTTGTATGTTAAATGTCATCCAGATTTGTTCGTATCATTCTCCTCTGCACTGCATCTTTTCTAGGCATGTTTTCATAATTTATGGTGTGTGGCTACATGTGGGCTCGCTCAGTTATACACCCATGGAAAAATATTAGATGAAGGTCAAATGAAGCCCACAGGGATGGTGATTATCGTTCCCATTTGACTCCTCTTTAAAATGTACCAAAGTTACTTTCTAGCCTGTGGCTTCATTTGTAGACAGATTGCATTTGCACAGATCTATTCTCACATAAAGGTGGAGTTGATACTTCCTTGAAATGAACAAGGTCACAAGCAGTGATGGCATTTGATGGCACGGTGAATCCCACAAGGATGGCTTGTGGCACTGTCTGCAGCGCTGTGCGAGGGCATGCTAAATAATGTGCTTGTTGAGAAAAAACCCAAACCTCTTCATGCTTGGCTAGTGCTGCTGGTATTGCTTCATGGCTGTAAGTGTTCAGAAAATTGCCAGCTATTTGTGAGGCTGTGCTGAAGGCTTCCCAGTTCTAGTAATGCTGTTTCATTGTTGTGAGCATTATACAAGGTACAGGTTGATTCTGCTTAGATTTGTTGCCATGTAATATTCCAATAGCAGTAATGAATACCAGATGACTTAAGTTACCAGCCAAACAAGAAGACTGATGGGTGACTGAAACAATTTGTAATACCTCATGGAAAAGTTAATTGTTCAAATTATTCACCAAGTATTGCAAGTTCTCAGACAATTAGAACATTTGAATATTTTGTCATCATGAAAGATCTATGTCTGTGCAGAATATTATTTTAAATTAATATTTCAACTGACTCATGTTTTATTTCTTCTGTGTAGCCGGCCTGGTTCTGTCCTATTGATAGAGGAAATAAAAATTGTATGAATGTGTTCTGATTCCCCAATTCCCTATTTAATAAAACATATTAAAAAAATTAAAAACAAGCTTTAAGGCATGTCCTGCTGTGTAGTTAGTTCTCTTAAGAAGATTAGCAGACAATCCTAGCTGTGCTGTGATCCCAGGTGCCAGTGGCTGAAAGGTTGGGATGCACAAGTCATTAAAAAATAGAGTTGTTGATATTTTAAGTTGCCTAAATTAGGAGAGGTCCTGATATTGCCTACACTGGGAGATATGCATAATAGTCATTAGTTCAAACTCTTTACTGACATAAAGCCACAGAAAGAAATGCAACTGACTTGAAAGATCTAGAAAGACCTTTAGCACAAGACTTTATTTCAAAATAAAAATATCAACTATTATTTTATGTTTAAATACTAAGGGTCAGTGCAGATGAGATTCTTTCCATGATACGTTGTACTTGCCAAGCATGCAGGTAAGGTTTATTGTCTGTATTCTGCTTTAAGGTGTCATCTCCAAATCATGATTTTGGTGTGGCCACCACTCTTTCTATCTCTTTGTCAGTCTGAAGGTACCAAAGAGAAATATTGTATGAGTCTCTTACAATTTAAATGTGCTCATTTAAAATGTAGAACAATGTTAGATGCTGATGTATTTTTTTCCTGAAAAATATCATGCAGCTTATTATTCAATGAAGCCTCCTTGAGAACTTTTGTATGAAACAAAATGACTTGTACCCAAGCAAAGCACTGATGCTTTGCTGGGACATGTTGGTCTAATTTTTTTGTGGATGAGAATGTGACCAGGTAGAGCAGCAGGCTGTACCAAGAGAGAACAGTGTGCTTTTCCTGGGGACAGCAGTTTTCCCTCTGCATTAAGTTACAGAAGCTGGTTTGTGGGGTAGAGCTGAAGAACGAGGGTGTCTCTCTGGTTTCTGGAAGCTTCTGGCTACAAGGACGTGCTGGATTTAACTGTGCACTTGAACATTCAGTTAAATGATAACTCAAGCTTCCTAAAATACCTGAAAATCTGGTGTGGATGCTTTCCACATACGTGCTCAAAGGTGTGTATCTTACCCATGGGATCAGCAAAGATAAGGATTGAATGCTTGAAAACAATTGCAAATGCTTGCAGCTGGTCTTTTTTAATAGAAAATCAATTATAGATGCAATTCTGGGGCAGGCACAAAGTAAAGATGTACAGGAAGGACTGTGAGACAAGCCCTGGCAAAGGACTGAGAGGGTCAGAGCACATGCATCAGCTTCCCCCATTCACATCTCTAACTAGGCTCTGCTACAAAAGACAGTGGTCACTGACATATTTATTGAACTGGAATAGTCAAAGTGCAATTTGTCAACTTTAGTCTAACACCAGGGTAGAAACAGCCAAACAATATGCTGTAATAACACCCACTATTAAAGAAAAAACTTGTTTTCATCAAGACAAATTACAAATCTGCATCTCAATTCTCCTATTGTCAGAAAGCACTAAGATGGCAATATGTTTATCCTTTCAAATATTTATTCAAAAGGAATAGCTCTAGTATCTTAATTTTTGCTGATTTATTATTGTATAATAAGATATTTTTAAATGACACCTTTGATAACTTTATAGAAGAGCTATAATTTCCCTTCTCCCTTTTTTGCTGGGCTTTTAAGTCACATTACACTGCAACATTTAAAGCATGGACAGAATTTGACAGTACTTCATACCGAATGTACTTTTCAAGAAGAGAAGTAATAAATACCCAGGAAATTGCTGGTTTTACTGTTATTGTCCATTAAATCAATGGAAAGGGAGAAAAATCCACTGCAAAGTTGATAAAAGACCCACCAGCTCAATCTGGTTTTTAAACACAGAGGAAACTTCATTGATGTTTTCTGCAAGCAGGAAATTCTTGAACTAAGAAAATTGCATTTAGAAACCACTAATATAAATTGTAAACGTGTTTATACTTTGTCTTCTCTTCTGCAAATAACTTTTCCATGTTTTTTTCCTCATATTAGGTGTTCCACTTGAGGCCAGGCAGACGTTGTAAGGCCAAAACTCAGTTGTCATTTGATTTATGAATCAGTTTTGCTACAACAAGGAGCTCTAAAAGAAGTGAAGCAATTCGATATTTCTGCTATAGGAAACAAATAGTCTTCCACATACTCGAAAGCATGTATTTTTGGTTGCTTAATGATAATATTCTATTCTTTTCCTGATTTACATGTTTTGGCCCTTCCAAATACCCTTTATCTTCCAATTAGTTTCCCCATTACATGTATAATTAAAGACAAATCAGATTATGGTGATTAGCATATATTATAAGTCATTTTACTAATTTCTGAGGGCATATTCCTACAAGGGATAACATAGAAATTAGAAGACTAATTAGGCCAAAATTACCTTCACTAATGAATCTAAGCAGTAGTTAAATCCTCTAACAAAAGAGACATTTCTGCGCTTTGGAGGTTGAAGGTGTGATTCTCAGGAACAAACTTTAGGAATAAATCAGTGGAGTCTGAAAATCTACAAAGGGCTCAGCTCGAAAATGGCTGAACTAATTTGCTGAAAATCTCCTGCCATTGGGTCTAACTGTGGTGGCTGAAGACTTTCATAAAATAGCTCTCTGTGAGGTACAGCTCTTTCCTCTCTTCTTGGGATCATAGGGAGAAAGAAGAAGGTTTGAGGAGTGAATGTAAAATTTTATTTGTGATGTGAGGTTATGGTCAGGCAAGAACAACGACAACCCACTAGCAGGGTGAAGGCAGGATGTGTGTCCATGTGCTTGCCCATGTTTCCCCTGCAGAGACGTCACATGGGGAGTTGATGCAGGGTCATGGTCAAAGTCAGAAACCTGCACTTGAGGAGCTCCTTGTGCCTGTCTGTCCATGTCATGTATGCACTGGTCCCACGGCGTTGTTTAGCAAGAAAGTATTCTGAACTCAGGAACAGTTGTTGTAACAGAACAAAGCATCTCTAGGTGTTGACACACAAGCCCAAGGCTCAGGAAACTCATCGTGATTTGGGGTCATGGAGTGGCTACGCAGGCTTTGAAGGTTAATTAATCCCAAACCTCTGCATGCATTTGAGTTGTTGAATCTCCTTGGAATTAGGTACCAAAATACCTTTGAGGGCTTGCATCTCAGTACCCCTGTCATAGAGTGCTCTATCTGTAAAGGGGAAAAAACATACTTTCTGCTTCAGATATGCTAAATATGCTGAAGAGGGAGGAGTGGTTCAACAGTAGAAATGAAAGGCAATAAAAGTACTTAAGATCCACCAACTAAGGTCTGCCAGAGCTGTTGCTGGCACAGTCCTTCCCCAGGCTTGGACTCACAATGAAGTGGCACTATTCACTAGAGACTCCCCTTCTCCCAGTTCTCCACTGGGATAGGTATCTGTGCTCAGCCTGGAAGTGAGTGCTTCTTCCCCTCATTTTTAATTGGGATGTATGTTTGTTCCTGTTTAACAGTTATATTTTCAAATGATAATTACCTGCTGAAAATTTGGGTGTCTGAGCTTAAGCTTTCCAGACCAGGTTTCTACCCTGGATTAGTTTCATTTAGATGTGTAGTTAACAAATACCAGCTATTCTTGTAGGCAGGGAAAATCTCCCGTCATCTGAAGGAAAAAAGAAGAAAGTGATAGATCGTTTTGAACAGCTTTGGTGTCAAAATGGGTGGGAGCAAGTAAAGACTGAAATAGTATAGGAAAATAGTCCTTGGAGAGGTTGACAAGACTTTCAGAATTCCAGTGGAGCTAGCCAAGGTTTGGGTATGATAGTTTCCATATGTATAAGTGGTTTGCACAACTATTTTCCCATTTTCTGCATAAAATGAAGCATTGCTGCACATGGTGATACTGTTCTTTGTATGCACTGGAAAACCTCCCTGGCTGGTGAGGTGGGCTGTACCTCCAGTGCTCTGCAACAGGTGAGGGTGTGGGAGGCATGAACATGTAGAAGGAAACAAGCTTTAACATGCAAAGATATCCATTGGAAGTGATGGGGTTTGATCTGTCCAACAGCCGGATAGGTTCTTCCTTAAAAAAAAAATAGGAAAAGACCAGCTACTGCAGTGACTGAGCATGTGCATGTGTGTATGTAGGCTGAGCTGACTCCAACCTGTGTGCCTCAAGCTGTTAAGATTGAGGCAGCATGCAATATCAAAGAAAGTGAACCATACATTTCAAGAGGAATATTTATGGACTCAAAAACTGAAAGGTCTCTGGAGAAGAGAAGTAGGTAAAAGGGGCAAAGAGCTTTTTGGAGGAATTGAGTCACATGAGGGGCTTGTAACTGTTTTTCAAATCTATCTCAAGTCCAAGGGCAGTTTTCAATGTGACACTGGCAAAATAGCCTTGACTTTGGAAATTAGTTTCATTTTTGGCACATTAATGTAAATTTTTTATTACTGATTCAGATTTTGAGGAAATGAAGGTGGTTAAACAAACAGGAAAACATCTTTCCTCCCCATTCTCCTAACTCAGTTTAAGACAGACACCTCCCAAGCCTCAGATTCCTTTATTTCTGCTGGCCCTCACACTGAGTGCCTTTCAGCTCCCATGGTGAGGTGATAGGCACCGCTGGATGGTGGATCTGTGCTCAAGGGTTTCTTTCAACTACTAGTCCCTTCTAACTTTATTTCATCTGTTCACCAGCTGCACAAGTGTCCCTACCCTGATGTGGGTTGTGATTCCTCTGAGGTACCACCCCAAACAAAAAGCAGCTTCTCCCAAAAGTGTGTCACCAGAGTGGTGCCAAGGAGGGGAGAACAAAGTACCAAGTGTGAGCAGTAGGTGTAGAAGAAATCAACAGGAGGTCAGAGCCGAATGTGTGAGTTACTTGGCCATGGTTTGGAAAGAAGAGGTAACATCCCTGGTGCACAGCAAGCAGTGTGTCTGAGAGAGGGGTACACACTGCTGGCCAGGAGGGGCTTGGACTGGAAGTCCAGCTCCAGGAGTTTGCAGGAAAACACCTAAGCCCAGTATAAGTGTGACAGGGTTAGGTTACATTACGCCCTTCCTTTAAGCATTTCCTTTTGGCTAGCTGAGGTTTCTGCCTCTTAACCTCCAATGCTGGCATAGTCAAGGACTGTAAATCCCTCTCCAGAAGGAGCCAGCTGAAAGCTGGTCACTACTGCAGCAGCTTGTTGTGGTTTTAGGTTTATTTACCTGTGTAGAAGACACTACTGGCAGCTCTGCTTCATGCATAGTGGCCAACAAGTCCAGTTTTTGCGGAAAAAAAGCTAAATATTACCCAAAATTAGGTGAATGGTGTTATGCACACTATCACTGGGCAGGGACTGAGAGACTATCTAAAAAGAAAAAGCTGGGAATATCCTGAGGATGTAAAGCAAAATTCTCTTAGGGAATTTATTGTCTTATATCCTGAGCAATAAACGGATGGGTTCCCTTCCATTTTCCCTGGACATCATTGCCATTCAGCACCTGTACTTTCTCTTTAGCACAAAGTCTTCCTTCCTATGGACTTGTACAACAGTTTGTCCTGGCTCCTGTGAGCTTGGTGGCAGCCCTTTGGCAATGACATAAAGCAGCCATAAATCACAGCTTAGGCTAAGCTCTCCTGCACTGGGAAAGCCTGGCCACCAAAAAATGCCATCTTCACTTGGAGAAGACCTGCCTTGAGGCCAGCATGAGTGGAGCAGCTGGAGACCTTCTAAGACAGTTTCCCATCTGTCTTTCCCCTGCCTGACTGTGCTGGGGGTTACTGTTTTTCGATTGATCTGTTTGTTCTTGTCCCCTGAAGTGGGCACCCCTCAGAGGGGTGTCCTTGAGCTTCAGGTAGCTGGACATGTTCACACTAACTGTCTATAACCATCACTGCAGCCCATATTTAATCTCTTTAGAACATTTGCTTAGCCTCAGGAAGGTTTTCTATTAGTGCAAGCCCTAGGAGATAGCCTGATTAAGCTGGAGTGAGTGTAATTTTACTGCCTTGGGAAGAAACGGTTTCTGCAACATAACATGCAACAATTTATAACACTTTTCTTCCCTGTGGCACTTAGAGAATATGTCAAGTGCAAAGAATTCTAGCCAAATATAGAATTCAAAACACAAAGAACCTTAATTAATTTTCTGGAAGAATTTATCATGAGGGAATCAGTGGGAGGTGAGAAGCAGAGCTTTTTGCTGTATTTCATTTTCCTTAGCTGTATGTGACAGTAGCTCTCTCTCAGCACGGCTCTTTCTTGCAAGCATGCTCAGATACAGCTGGAAGCTGGTTAGATTGTGACAGATGGTGCCAAACCTCTATTGTTTGGCTGGAGGTGGGTATTTTGGAATGATTTTGCTTTAAAAACAATTCTCCTCCAAACTTTCCATTCTCACTGAGGTCCAGGAAAGGTTTCCAGTGAGGCAGAAATCCTTGTAGTGATGTAATGAGAGTAAATCTACCATTACTCTGAGGTCATTTCTAAAGGCTGAAAGATGGAAAAACTCAGAAGCATTCCCATGCCTGGTTAAGCATTACTGCTGAGCCATTGCTGGAACATCGTGCTCCAGAAGAAACCTTTCAGCAAAGAGCAGAGAGATGCTGCCATTTGCATATGATTACAGCCGGCTGGGAGCTCCAACTAGGCTTACCCTGGAAATGCTGGCTGCAGTAGGAATGTTGGCTGGGGTAGAGGCATGTTTTTAATACAGAAGATCAGTGCCAGCAGCAGCTGTAGTGTAGATGCAGCCATGCTAACATAAGTGCTCTTGCCAGCACAGTGTATACAAAGTATAACAGCCACAAACTCCCTTTCCAGCACTTGGCATCCACCTGGGGAGTTGAACTAGAACCTCTTGTGCAAGCTGCAGGGCTGAGGCCTTGGAGGAGGAGTTACAGTCTCTGAACTGGGCATAACACACCCACCAGGGGATGGTGGCTATAGCTGCTGTCCCAAGCACAGCCCCAGAAACCAGTGGTTCCCACTGGTGGAGCAGGTTGCACCTTCAAACAGGGACAAGCTATGGGTGCAGAAGGAGCTGGTTCTTCCTGTGCACTGGGGATTGCATGAATGTGCCTGTACTGGTGTCTGGTCTTCTGAGAGCTCAAATCAGGACTAATCCCAGTTATTGGTAAGTCCTTACAGAAATTCTGCTAAGAAGAGTAAATCTTGGTAAACAGTCGTTCCACTTGGCAAGAGTCATGGCCAGCTGGCTGAAGCAGGCTAAAATAGCTGGTACTGACTGTTTCTTCAAACTGAGAACCCGCAAGGCCCTTCAAAAAGCACCCCCATCTATATGTTTCCAGAGCCAGCATATTGCAGAAGGCAAAGGGATCCTGGGTAAAAGAGATTTTGTTTATTGCTGGGGAGTTTGACATCCTGTAAGAACAGATTACCTTGTTAGAGGCTAGCGGGTGCCAGCGGGAGGGAATTTGTGTTCGCTAGACAAGTGCAAATTCCAGTGAGGAGATTAAACTTGTAAGAGTCTTATGGAAAATAAACATCCTGGTTAGGGAGGGAGGCTGGAGAAACAACGCTAAGTATAACCATTGAGTGCTTAGCCTCAGCAAAGAGTATTAATGGATAATTCAATATCCAAAGTGCTAAAGAAAAAGTCCATTTGAAAGGAGTTAAAGAAACTCTGTGTGTGTACAAGATAAGGAAAGAGGCCAACAAACATGGCACTGTTGAAGGTGCTCAGAGTGATTTAAGAGACAGGAAGAAGATCTGAAAAGCTGTTAAGGCTGCAGGAGACCCCACTTCCAAGGGTAATGGGATTCTATTTTCACAATCTGAGGTGCAGGATACAAGCAGGAAAAAAAGATTTTATTCTCAATGAAAAAGTAACCATTTGAGTAGAAAGGAGCAGAGGCAGAGCCCTTACACCCTTACTTCTATTATACTCTGTCATTTTTTTGGCTAAAACATTTGCTTTTGGGAAGAAGTAGGGTGAGAGAGTAAGTCCTGCCAGACCTTTCTTTGATAATCTCTCTCTCTCACACACACACACAAAAAAAAAAGGCAAAAAAAAAAAAAAAAAGGCAGCAAGTATTTTGTATCTTTACTGATTATGTAAAAATGAAAAACTGAACTACCTAGAGAGAAGATGGATATGGACACTGCCAGGATGCCAATAATTTCAGATACTGGTAAAACTCTGTGAGTTCCCTGAGGTTGTATCTGGCTTATGATCACACCAAGTTTTGCACACAAGGCTGAGATGATTATGGCCTTACTCTCCCAAGAGAGAATAAGTTCTTGCTCCTTTTTACACTAGAGAACTTTTTCTCTTATGCCCTACAAGTAAATGAATACATTCTTATACGTATCCTTTAGGAATGTGATTTAATACAGGAGGCCGGATTCTGCACTACTCGGTGCTTGAAATCAGGGGGAAACAAAAATTGATAAACAACTGCAATGACTCCTTGAGTTTGCTAGCTTTTTCATTTATTTATTCTGTCAGCTTTGCACAAACGTAAGTGACTACAGAAAGCGCAAGGCACCAAAAGCTG
This sequence comes from Orthonyx spaldingii, assembly GCA_013397795.1. Classification (NCBI taxonomy): domain Eukaryota; kingdom Metazoa; phylum Chordata; class Aves; order Passeriformes; family Orthonychidae; genus Orthonyx; species Orthonyx spaldingii. Next base: position 773,589 of record VZTJ01002448.1, on the reverse strand, counting down.
CAGTGTAATAAGATGTCAATGTTACATCTTCATAGGCGATACTTTCTTGAGAGGGCATCAGAAGACAAAAGCAGGCAACTATAGAGCTGTATTCATCCTACCCATGAAGGTACAATGGGCTTGTTTAGATAAAAACCTGATTATGTTATTAAAAAAAGGTATGCTTTAGAAGACGTTCCATGTCAGTTTTCAGGATGAAATTTGATGAACTACACACAAAAAGGAATATATCAGGTTCTAATAGAAGGGCAGGCAGCAAAGGAGGTGTATGAAACCATTGCTTGAATACATACACACAAAATCAGGCAGGTGGAAGTCCTGGAGCTGATATTAGTGCTGGATCTTAAGGATACCAGGAATCCTACAAGCATGCTAGTTGTGAGAGTGGATGCAGATCTGCTGGAGGACACAATCTAGTTTTGGACAATACGGAATAGGCTGAGAAACTCAACTTTTTGCTTTGGTTTGCACAAGCAAAACCTGCTCCCAGACCATTGTGTACATCAGAACAACTTGGAGACTGGAAGGACAGGCAGCAGTGGGGGAACAACACAGTCAGTACTGCCTGGAGAACCTGGATGTGTTCAGACCTGAGGGGATGGATGAAATTTTCCTGAGTGCGGAAAGAATTGCCTTATGTGATTTCACAGTGTGTTGCCTGTTTTCTCTGACAAATATGGTGATTGGGAGAGGTCTGTGATAACAGCAAAAAAACTTGTAGTATATCAGTAAGAAGTGGAAAAGGGAAGAAATTACCTAGGAAACTGCACTGTGTGAAGGCCAGCCAACTTCACTTTTGTTCCTGAAAAGATTATGGGATATGTCTTCTTGGAATTCGTTTACAGGCATGAGATGGGCAAGAAAGTATTCAGAAATAGTCAATACAGACTGCCTTCCACAACAGTGTGACTGTGTGGAGAAGGTGAGAGCCATGTATGCAATACACCGTGACTTTATTAATGATTTTGGTGCCATCACCCACAGCATTCTCATTTGGAAGCTGAAAAAATATGGGCTAGAGAAACAAGATGCTTGGTGGACTGAAGAGCAGCTGAACCTCTGGGCTCAAGGGGTGGCTCACATCTGGTTGGTGGTCACTCACGAGAGGAGTATTGCAGGTGTTGCTTAACATTTTCATCAGCAGCCTGAATGATTACACCGAATGGGCCATCAGTGAATTTATACAAGATATTTAACTAAAATAAGCATTTGACAAGATGAGTGGCAGAGCTTTAATCCAAAACACCTTTGCTAAACATAAGGACTAGGCCAACGTAAAGAGCTCAAATAGTTTATCAGGGAGAAGTGCAGAGTTTTGCACCTGTTGCAGAATAACCCTATCTATCAGCACAGGCTGGGAAGTGACTGATTAGTGGTAGTCCTGCTCAAAAAGTCCTGAGTGTTTATGGGGGAAGGGTAACACAGGGCACTCTCATTGCATATAAGTCAACCCCTGTTTCACTTGCAAATAAGACCTAATGTAGCTTTCCATTAGGAAGGGTCTTGAGATGGCAACAGTCCTGCTTTGAGCAGGAGGTTGGGGTAGATGACATTGAAAGGTATATTCCAACTCACATATCCATGATCCTATAGCTTCAATCTGAACAGCAGCTTAGTCTTTAAATAACCTAATGGTTTTTTTCCCAGCAAATACGTATGAAAGGCTCCATTCTCTAGGTATACTTCAGTGTTTAATTTAGAGAGTACTTCAATCTTCCATGTAGAGTCATCTTCCTCCCCAGGCAAGAACATTTACTGTGAAATCATAAGGCAGGCAGAAGTTTATGAATGTGGTGTGTGAAAGTTGGGAGTTGGGCCACTTACACTCCTACCCTGAATATTTCTGGTTGTCTTAACTCTGTTTGCTTTATAGTTTAGTTAATTGATGTTGGTTGTTATGAGTCTTGATAGCTGGGAGGGACTGGGTAATAGTCCTTTCTAGGTTTCCTTACTGACCTGTATAATTGCAGTTAATAAAAGCAAGGATTTCTTAAAATGCACTTTGTGTATTGCAGGTGCCCTCAGACAAGAGAACAGTATGTCTTGTTAAACACTCAGCCTTTACAGCAGCAGCAGAAAGTCTGATGTTCTCCTGTGAATCATGTGAGAGGATAAAGGAGCACATCCCTTGCTGAGAACAGGGTTTTGAAATTATTTTCTCCATCTTGCTCTGGTTACCCAAAACCCATTTTGGTACACTCATTTATACGCCCACTCTCTTTCTAAATTGAAAATGGAATGCTTTGTGCTTTTGGGGATTAATGACTTGAGCGGAGCCACTGAAATGAGATCAAAGCTCGTGGGAAAATGATGAGCTAGACTTTCTCCAAATAAAAATACAACAGAAACCCTCTCAGGGTCCTGTTGTTGCAGTGGCATGAACACCTTTGCCCAGATTCATCCCATCACATCATAGGCACTTAACGAGACATCTAAATTAAGAGTCTAAATGCTTTAAGTTCTCTTATTCCTGTAGTCAAGGGACTCTGGAATGCAATTTATTCCTCTTACAACCTGAATTACTTTTTCAGACTGTTTGTCTCTTGCTGGATGATCAGGAAGCCTTGGGTGACTCAGGAAGACACTCCAAAACTTTCATTTTTATATGAAAGTCAGGACCTAGATATTTTGCTATGGAAAGGTTACAAGTTGTGGTTAATTCTGTTGATTGCATGATTTGATGCTATGAGCCAGCCCGGGGCTGACACACTGCTGATTTACTCTCTCCAGTCTAGAGGATGCTACAGAGGAAACAAAGGAGTCAGTAACCTCAGTGACTCTGCCGTGGACAGATGGGCAAGAGATTAATATCTGAACTTGAAACATAGTTCCACAGCTGAGCCTGCACAGCAGCCTAAGACTGTCAACATGCTGCAGCTGTCCCCCACTTCATTTTCTTCCCTCTCTTTCCTTCTTGGAGGCGTCAGACAGGCTGTGAGAGCAGTATGGTTTGTTGCATCTGTCTGCATGTATTGAGGGAACAGACTTCCAAGATTTCCATGAGCTTCCTTGTACATACATATATAATAACTCTGACTCTGTTGCTAGCTGTTTGAGACTCTGAAACATAAATTAGGCAGAAAAAGATGTGCCATAGAGATCTAGTAGCACTTATCTTCTTGCCTGCCCACCTCTTCCTTTTACTTATGTCTTCTTACAGTCTCTGGATGATTCAATTCAACTGGACATGCAAGTGTTAAGGAAACTTCCCAGTCTGACTATTCAGGTGGCTCTCTGGCTATCACACTCCCAACTCCACAGATTTTCACTGCTGGGACTGAAGCCCCTTCACAGGGGCAGCTCCAGTGAGCCCATGGGTGCCCTGCTTGACCCCCTGCACACCCCGTTTACACTCAGACCAGGTTTCCTGACTGCTTTGACTCGGTGTTTCCCACAGCAGCATCTCAGATGTCTCATTCCATAAAGCCATTTATTCATGGTACAGTAACACAGAAACAGCACGAGCTGATGTCTCTGAAGGAGTCCCCCCCATGGCTTTTGTACCCTCACAGTTTACTTGTGCACAAGTCTTGCTCTTCTCCTGAGACCTCTGCTCCTGCTTTCTCCCTCAGTGTCCATCTGCCTGGCTGACACCTCCAGTCTTTGTGCACTTTGTTAGCCAAAGATTTGGCAGTTCACAGCCTCTTGACTCGGGCTTCCACCCAGAGCTCAACCTGCACCTCAATCTGCATCCCCACCAGCAGCAAGCTGCCTGCATCAGATGTATTCCCCAACACAAATGTGAGCTGACCCTGTACCCCCTGTCAGCTGGGCTCTTTCAGAAGCTCATGTGGACTCCTCTTGGACCTGAGCTGATTCAATCACGTTATTTCTCAGCTCCATCTCTAAATACTTCTGAAAGATGGCACTGTCTTTCTTCTTGCATGCCAAGGAATGCAGTGATGTCTCCCCTTCCATTTATCACACTCATGAGGAATTTTTCTGGATGTGCTAGTTGTATCTTACTTTAGGAAAAGTATTTATTGCCAGTGTATAGACAGAAACAAAAAAGGGCACCACAGAGACAAGTTTTTGCAATGACATCAGGGAAGATTTATTAAAAATTGCACTAAAGATTCCAGAAAATCAAGCTAATCTCAGGTGGCAGTTGGCATTTTTTGGCTTGCCTCAGGTTCCATCAGAAAATGTCTTTCTCTACTGTTTACTTTCCCTAGACCAGGGCTGGACTGTGTCATGACTCCTGAAGTGCTAAAGGAGGTTGGCTGTGTCCTGGAAATCCTCTTTTCTGCTGTCGGTGTAGAAAACACATCCCAAGCCTCATGAGTTGTTTCTATGAAATAAAGATGTTGGTACCCATAAAAGATGCTGGCTTTCCTGTTCAGATGTCCAAATACACGTTTAGCTTTTGTTTCATACAGCTACCCACTTGTTTGAAGTTGGAAACACATGCTGAGTGTTAGTTTCCTTCTTTCCTTGTTTCAAAGTGTACACTCCATGTCTGTATAAAAGTATCTCCAAGTGTAGGAAATCCTTCTTCCTTTCATTGTGCATCTATTGGACATGTGATTCATTTGTGTAAACAAAAAGGGAAATTTTGAAAAAGTGGAAGGAAAACCCCAAACACTTAATTGAATTAACACATTTATTGCCTTTCAGTAGGTTGTATTTACCTCATTTTCCAGTGTTACTCTCGTGAAACTTTCCACACATTCCTCAGGGACCCACGTTCCCCCTAGGGACTCAATGTATTGGATTAACCGAGGATGACTCAGATGGATGTGTAAGCCTGGCTACAGACAGAGCGGGCTCCATCTCACTGGAAATCATCTGGAGGATGTATATGATATAAAAGAAATAGAAATTCTTAGTTCATCTGGGCAGAAATAAGTAGTGCAACGTAACTGTTGCACTGCTCAGAAGAGCTCTGCTGCAGGGCAAGTGCTCCAGCCATGGGGAGAGCCGGCCAGGCTGGGGAGCGATGGCTGTGGCTGCCTGTGTGGTGCTGCCAGCTGCAGCATCCAGCCTTTCAGCCATACAGCACCAGGAACCTGCAGCAGCTGCACAGCCTCCAGTAGCCAGAGCACGGCTGGCCCAGCACAGGCTAGCACAGGGGACAGCAACAATGGCCACTGATGTGTAGCCAAGCATTTCGGTATGACTTTGGAGTTCATTTTTACTTTTTCATAAATAGCTAGCTGTTGTGTTTCCCCAAAGAAGCACAGAACATCTTTTACTTCTCAAGGACACCCATGTGCCTGTGGACAGGAAGGAAACACCTGTGGAGGTGAGCAGGTCTGGTGAGGAGTTTTTGCTCTGTGCTGGTTTGTGGGAATTTATTGCAAGCCACTTGAAGGTTTTATATAAAGTGAGTAGTGTTCTAATGTCTGGGCCCTCAGGAATATTTCAGGGCTGGGGTTTTCCATTTGTTTTGCCTTTTGTTTGTTGTGCATGAAATGCCAAAGAAAATACTTGGAGGAGCCATAGCTGCACTGGCACTGAGTCTGAGCAATGTCCACCAGCCTGCCTGGAGACCAGCTCTGTGTCTGGTCAGAGGGAAGAGCGTGCCCAAACTGATCAGGTGCAGGCCGTTTCCAGGGGACCTGGCAGGACCTGGAAGGCATCATCTTGGCACCCCCACTCTGTACAATGCCCACAGGTTGCATGGCACTACCACACATCATGTGATACAAACAGCAGGGTCCCGGGGTCCAGAAGCTCAGTGCACTCCCAGCTGCTCCAGTCCCCAAGGTGACTTGGCACAGCCTGGGCAAATGAACTGAGAGAAAGAGGCCACAATGATGTAACACAAAGCTACTCTTGGAATGCTAACTGCCCAAGCTGGTTCTGGAGGATGTTTTGGAGACTTGTGGGGCTTTAAGCTGCAGAAATTCAACACTTAAAAATAAATAGGTTCTCCTGCCCTACTTATCCACGAGACGATGATGTCGATCCCAAATGTTCACAGTGCCAAAGACCTATTGGAAGTGATAGGAGCTTTGAATCCTGCCTGTCAACACTGGGTCTTAACATATGTCTCCTTGGAAATCAGTGCTACAGGCCTAATCTGGCAGGCACTGTTTGGAAGAACCCAGAAGATTTGTTTGTAAAAGAATGGCAGGAGGGTACTCTGTGGCATTTCTAATCCCAGTTGCTATAAACTATAACAGGATCTGTAATGCTTTAGTTATTCAGATGGGTGCCTTGGCAATTGTTTTCTTCTCCTGGCATTTTTCCATTATTTTTTCTTGAAATGCATATAAAGAAATAATATTCTATTTTATGGAATTGGTCAGAAACTGGGAAAAAAAATCAATTAGAGCAGGAGCAGATCCTGTTTTGAAGTAACTTCCCCTCATTGCTCTCTCTTCTCCAGTGCTGGCAGCTCTCTTCATTCCCAAGCATTCCCTTCATTCCCAACTTGTAATGTCTGAGATGAAGTGCTATTAAATATAATTAGAAGACACAATCTACCACCTTGGTGGTATCTATAAGAACAGGTGTTTAAAAGCTGCATGGAAAAAGAGAAATCCATTTTTCCAAGGGTAGCAAACCTACCGCTCACTAATGGTTTCTGTCAAACTGAATCTCTGTGTCTTACTGTTAAAACCCAGGAATCTGGTAGAGTATTCATTTCCAGAAAACCGTTTTCCCCCTACTGTCTGAAAATGGCCTCTTAGTTTTAAATGATTATTTTAAACCACACCAGAAATGTAATTTTCTGCATTGGCTATTTATTCTGCCTTAAGAATATATAAAGAACAGATGGGACTCATTTTCTCTTACTTGGTCCAAATACTTCAACAACTGGGTTATTTTTCTTACCAGCCTTTGGACTCCCCACTGTTCTTAATAGGATTATTTGGATAAATAAATGGATCCAACTTTGACCCTTTACTAACCATTCACCTGAGGGAGAACATGCAGAAGTTAATGGAAAGAAAGGATGTCTATTCTAGTAAGAAGTGAGCTAATATTGCTTTACTATGAAAAGACATAAAATTATTCTTGCCCGAAACAAAAAATCATGCATTTTTGGCATAAATATCCAGTTTTACTCCTGCTGTAGTTAAACAAACACCAAGAAGTGAACAGGTTGGAACAGTCTGGGAAGGAAAAAGAAGGAAGGCTTACCATAACTACCTTATGGTTTCCAGATATTTCAAGTAGGCATATAGACATCTCCCTTGTTTCACAGTTATCCCTGTATGATTTTGCCAATATTCAAACTCATTTTTCCCTTTAAGGCTTTGTCTATCTTAACTACAATTGGAGGAAAGCAGGATACAGTCTAGCATACAGCAAAAGCAGGATAAAAACAAACAGTGAAACAAAACCAGTTTCCGCTATAGACAGCAAAGGAAAATTTTCAAAAAGTGAAATGATGAAGTAAAATAGGACAGATATCCTCCTTGTTCTTCAGGGCTGAATGAATTAACAATACAAAAATGCAATGAGATACCTAGATCAGTGATAGATTTCAAAGACAATACTGAGATGGAGATCCTGAACAAAGGAAATTAAAGGCTGAGCAGTGCTGTAAGTATGCAGGTCACAGAAGAGGTGCAGGTTAAATTCATATATGTCATCCTTTGAATGTTTACCAAGCTCTGATCACCAAGGAGCTGAAGTTGTAGTAAAATGTACCAGTGGGCTGTACCTACCTTTAAGATTAAATATTTTGATGCTGTGAATGACTGCCATGACTGAGGTGCTCTGACACAGCACATTGTGTGATGTTTCTGGCTTTCTCCTCATCATCTGGTCTTTCTGTAGAGGGATTATAGGTGCAATGGAAGTGATGCTATGATAGAGTGGAAGTAGGAGTGGGACTGAAGCATCCTTTGTGCCTGATGACCAAAGATATAAGTGACACTGATGTGTTGTCCCAGTGTGCAAGGAAACATGCTTTGCAAACAGATGCAGCAGTGGAAGAGGGCATTACCTGCCCCTTTTTGTTTCTGCTGGGCTGCCAAAAGCTCCCGTTTGCTCAGATGTGCTGGTAGGGATACTCATGAAACTTCCTTCCACCGTTCAGTCGCCGTGAGCTGAGGTAACCAACACTTCTGAATGGAGTTGCTTGGACTAAGAAAGGGTTGAGGAGACGGTCTCCTGAGGAGCAGGGCAGAGTGGTGAGGAATGGTTTGCAGCAAGCTAAGAGCACTTATCTTTTTATCTGTCAGGGTTGCATTTGTCCTTGGTATCTGGCCCTGTGTATTTGGCCCAGTAATTTATCACCCAGTAAACAAGGAGCTGGTTCCAACTGTGAATTCAAAGAGCAGGCATATAATGATAATATTTTTACCAACTCCTTCAGTTAGACCTGCATTAGGACAGTTAACTATGGCAACTGAGAAACTAGACAGATCTGTAAAAGAAATTTTTCTCAAGCAATTGTCTTATTTTATATATAAAATACTAATTTTAAAAAATTCAAGTTGTGGAAGGGTGTATAGGTAATTACACTGTACTATAATTTCTCTTTCTATTTGATGCTATGGGAATAAACCAAGCAGACAGAGCAGCATATTTGACAAGAGGTAGAGGAGACGAGCCTACACAAGATCATTTTGTTTCTGTATGGGACATATGTCACAGCTGCAATGGTGTTCTGCTTTGGATGAGAAGGGTGTGCAATGGAACTTTTGATGAAATATTTAAGACCCTGTTCCCAATGTGAATGTGGTCTAATGAACACAGTGTGCTAGTCACCATTAAAGTTGACTGTGCAGTGACCTTGGATAAATCATTGCATCTCCTTGTGCATAAGCTCATCTAAAAATGTCTTCCTCACAGATATGTAGTGAAGATTCATTAGTTAATGCTTGCAAAGTGCTTTGAAGACATAAATACAGTTATTACTTTAACAGTGCTGAAGTTTTGAGATTAAGAGGGCATTTTACCCTCTGCATTCCACTGCCAGTTGGGGGCTACAGTAACTGTCCATAAGGAATGCATCTTTCACTTTGGCCTGTGCACATAGCTATTATTTTCTACTACATGCCATTATAAATCTATATGGTCACTGGCTATCCACTGTCTATGAGTGCCCAATCTTTAACAGCAATTAAGGAATAAATTATAATAATTTTTGCAAAAACTGTACACTAGAGATGAAAATCTTCTGCATGCACTCACAGGATTTGTTGCTCCAAGCAAATACAGGGTGATTTGGTTTCAATCATTCCTTCATTCATCTAACCCACAACACTTCATTTCCCAGACAAACAGCAGAATCTTATCTGGACCTGGCGGTGCCATTAAAATGAAACAAGTTTGAAATTTTTAAGTTTATTTCATGCCAGATCTCTGGAAGACATTGGCATTGTTGTGAGTGTCTTCTCTGAACTTTCAGATGAATGTACCCAACTGATGTACCTCCACTTCTTATGCTGTAGTTTAATATGCAACAAGAGATCTCTCTAGCACAGTGAAGCAATAGAAATCTTGATCAGAACTATTGAAAAAATATTCATACTCATAAAATCTGACTAAAAATAGTTTAAGTTGCTGAACATTAGATTTCCACCAATTAAAGTTAAATCAGACTTTGTCCCAAATTGGTTGCTAACATTTTGGTTTTTTGGTATTTTTTGCCAAAAAGAACAGCAGTGCCATGGAAATAAAGAGGAGCTAAAAACTATTAGAGTAGTTCAACATTGTTTCTATGTTGATAAGCACACAGTTATTATCATGCCTCCATTTCCCTACGTTCTTCTATTCTTTTGTATTGGGGCTAAATGGGTTCATTTCCACCATGAAGAAGGGAGACATGCATGGAGATATGGTAAAAAAGAGCTGTGTGTCTGGGATGGCATGAAATGGACCATGAAATAGCAGATGAAGCTACTTGCCTTTGCCAGAAAAGTTTGCTAAGAAGGAAGACCATGAAAATCATGAGCTCACTCACTGATGACAAAACAAACCCCAGAAAAGTTTGCTAAGAAGGAAGACCATGAAAATCATGAGCTCACTCACTGATGACAAAACAAACCATGAAGCCACAGGTGTTTTGGCTTTGCTGCCATCTAGCAGAAGATGGACAGCCTGACAGCCATCCACCTGCTGGAACAGAGAAGAGTATTAGGTTGCTAAGGTAGTTGGGGGATAATGTGGATTATGGTTGAGGTCTGGGCTGGCCATTCTGGCTACTTGACTCTTAAAGGCAGCTTGTTTTTAGAAGAGCAGATTTAAAGGCAGAACTAGCTGAGACTCTCCTGTTGCTGAAGGAGTGAAACAGGCTGTGCTCCCCTGTTGGCACTGTTGGATTGAAGGAGACATGCAGCAAAAAAACCAAGACTTAGAAAAATTCATATATGCCCTCTAAAGACAAACCTCCTCAGCAAGATAAGAGCCATTTCCCTTTCTGGGGAAAGGAAAGCACTCTTTGTGTGTACAGACCACATTTAATAATAATCAGTTAATAATATCACTCACCTTGATCAAGGTTTGGTCAAGGCTCAAGCTAAAACACCCTTTAGCTTCTAAGGCATTTCAAGCAAGTCACTAGCTGATTTCGAGTGTATACTGCTTTATCATCTGAACGGTCTTGAACAAAGCTCAGTTACGTAATGATCATGTTAGGCTCCTAAATGAGTTTCCTTTCCTGTAATTATTAATCCTCCAGCTTCCCTCTTTCTTGCAATCTCATTTTCTCCTGCAGTGTATGTTCCTTTTGCAGGGACAAATATAACTATGTCTTGCGGACAGTCATTTATGATCTGTGTTCATTAGTTCACAGGCAAAGGAAGCAAAGCAGACTGTACTCTGATTTTCCCTTTGTGCAATGGAAACTGAGCTTTTATTATGGTTTTGTTGCTGAGGGGAAGTTCAATTCCTAATGTAACACAGGCTAAAAATTTGCAGAAAAAAATGTTTCGTGCTCTGGAACATCTGAAGTCATATGTGTTTTCCTGGGAAGGAAAAAATTGGCTAAACCTGAGTTGAGGTGTTCGTGTGAGGCTGAGAAACATTATGATGATATTGTGCTTAGGCTCAGACTAAGGATTAACCAGGTCACTCAGCCTTAAGGTTAAGCTTTAAAAGAAACGGAGACAAGTAAAGATAGAGGATTATACACACAAATCATCCATGTAAGTTTGCCCAGTAGCTATGTTCTTTATATGATTGAAAGTAAATCATTTTCCTGCCAGATCTGATTAGACTGAATTTTTTAAAGATGAAGTGAGAAGTTTTATTCCCATTCTTCTTCTATTGGACATCACAATAGGGCAAAGGCCATTTGCCTGTGAGGAGTATATCAGAAACTATGAGGCCCACACTCAGCTGAGTTTTTGTGATGTTGCTTTTTCCTAGGGCTTATGAATACAACAATAAGTTACATTCTAGGTCTCTAAATTACATTAGATGTCATATGCATGCAAATATATGTTAAGTAGTTTAAGAAATGCCTTGGGGAGGGGGATGTTGACCACCTTTGCATGCTGGAGGGGCATGGGGCATGCCTTGTCTTTTTCAGGGGAGCTGTCAGCTGGACCATCCCCTTCAGCCAAGCCTGGGGAAGCTCTCAAGGGCAGAGGGCTGTTTCACCCATTCAGTACCTCCAGAGCCACAACTCTTCTCCAAGTGCTGTGCATCAGGATATCACTTGCCAGGGCCTGTGGCTAGTGTGGGATAGACATCACCCCATGAACATCCACTTCGGAGTGCTGGGTGATGGGCTGGAGGGAGGGAGCTGGGGAGTATGGGTGTCCAAGAAACCATCATGATCCATCAGGATGCATGGTTTGCCTGGAGGAAAAGCCTGGGTGCTGTCCTATCCTATACGTTACAGGCATTGGGTTCTCCTCCTCTCAACTTCTCAGTAGGGATATTTTAAAGTGATTTTATTTCACAAGCTTTCTTCAACTCTTCCTTTTCCCAGGTCCAATAGACCAGAAGGGAGTGGTGTCTCTGCTCAGATATGCCCCAGTATCCAGCTCTGAAGATCTCATCCCACTCGTGTGGTGTCTGCAGTGCAGTGACATGAACTGCATGTATGCTTTGTGTGGCTCAGCCCGGCGGAGTTCCATGGTTAGCCTCTGCTCCTGATTAAGAAGGAAAACATTCATGTATGCTTAGGTAAAATAAATTAACTGAGAGAAAATGAGAGAGTAACTTTAGCTTTAAAACAAAATAGTTTTCAAAGCATATTGTGAGTGTCACCAAATAATTGTTTTAAATCCAGTTAACTCAAATAGAGTATTTTGTCAAAATGAGAGTGTCTCATGCTGCAGAAATGTGCATTTAATCCATCTAAACAACACTATTGTGGCAGTACAATTATGATTTAAAGCCAGAATAAAAATAAATTGATTTTTGCACCAACACACTGATGCTTTTACAATCATTTCAGCCTTTCTGAAGTCCATCCCAATGCATGTTTTCTTTATGAACTGGGAACTCCTAAAATCTCTAGAGAACATTCCTTTTTTATGTTCACCAGGTCCAGACCGTGGAATTTGTGTTGTCTTTAAAAGAGGGTTGTACGTGCTATCCAAACCAACCTCTAAAAGGAAAGGATGAGTGAAGTAAACTGCCAATCAGATTCAAAGGAAGTGGAGTTATGTGCATGCTTCTTATATCATTCTGACTGATGGCTTTATTAAATCACTCCTGGCCCTGTAAGCGCTTTCTGTGATAATTTGCTTGCAGTTGGTCTGGTGACAGGAATGGAGCTGGTCTATTTTCTTGCAGTCTCCTTAACTATAGGATGTTGTTGGTGATGCTCTGAGCATACTTTAACCAGAATTAAATTTTCAGGGCAGGAATTATGTTTTCAGATGTGCATATCATGTTATGGGTTCAGTACAGGATCCCAGAATGCTTTTTATGCAAGCAATAAATGCAGCTAACTAGAGGAGGCAGAGAGTTTTGTCTTTCTTTTTGTAGAGGGTGTAAGGTATTGCCCAGAAAAGGGGAGTTTGTCCAACCAACATGGAGTTAACTAAGTTTACAGAAAGCCAGTACTAGATGATTGATTTATGAGCTATTGGTAAGTGACTAAAAACAGGAAAGAGTAAAGCTTCCTAAACCACCACTATCTCTGTTATAAGTGTGCATTCATGCCTTCTAACACACACTGATGATATTCGTTCACTCTTCAGTGTGTTTTATTAATTCCTTTTAACATTTTTTCTGGTTTTCCCAGAGAAGGGGAAGGTGGATCATTTTCTGACATCCTCTCTATAATGTTTTCATTTCCTCACTCAAACCAACAATTCTTTTTGTGCAGATAACTGAATGGACAGTCTGGCTTCCAGCAGTGCCTTGCATGTTCAGGAGATGCCAGTCATGGAACAGTCATGGAATGATGCTCCAGAAAACACAGTTCTGAAGCATGATGTTACCCACATTGAAACTGTTTGTTCTGTCATGTGAAGGCTGGTAACTTTGTGGAAAAAAGTCAAGGCCTACCAAGGAAAAGGCTTTCTGAAAATTCTCAAAATTTGAAAGATTAAAAAAATGTTTCTCAGAAAATTAAAAAAAAAAAATTGCAGAAAATGTGAGGAATGGTATCTTTCTCTCCAAGATGGAAAACATGAGCAGAAACAGAAATTATTGTCTGTGCTCCCCTGCTGTTGAGATATTTCCAGTCTCAGAGAATTTATGGCTGCTTGGGAAAACTCCTATCTGGGTAGAAGTGCAATAAACATAAGGAAAACTAAAAGAGATGCCAAGACAGTATCATCTCTGTTATTTAAACAGTTTAGAAACTGGAAAAACCCCACTCTGTTTATATCATGCATAGATTTAGTTTCTTGCTTACTAAGGAAAGCTGAAATCACTCACTGCTTTTTGGGATATGAGTGCAGTATGATCACTTTGTAATGCTGAGGAAAAGAGAAGGGAGCCCTACATGATAGAGACTGTCCTTGGAGGCCGTAGTATCATGTGATCCTTGGCACAGCCAATGTCTGACATCATCTGACACCAAAGACTGTCAGGTTAGTAGCTATTAGCTTTGCATAAAGAGGCAGCAGTTATGCACCTTAATTGTTGTTTGAAATTCCCACCCAATAGAATACATGCCCAGTGCACAGGTTATACTTTTGCACATATCCTGAGGAATTATATGCACCTGGGTACAAAGATGGGAAATGAGGGCAGGTGCTGCCAAGTTGGGTGGACTCAGAGACCTGTTTTGTTCTTGCAGTTGAGCTATTGTCATCAATGCTGCATTTCTAGGAGCAGCTCCTGCATTCATTCCAGCTGGGAATAATGCTAGTGCTGGTCAGAACCCCAGACTAATGCAATGACTTGCTCAGGGTACTTCTAAACACCCCCTACGCAGGACTGTATGTCACATATACATGCAAAGAAACCCCCAAAAAACAACAACCCCAAGAAACCCCCAAACAACCTTTTGGTTAAAGTATATTTGGGTTATGAGCATATTTGGGTCTAGAGTGCAGTGTTACAGATTTCATTATTGAAGGCTGTCATCAATTTGAGGTCACTTGGTGAGAGTTTTGTGGTGCAAAACTGAGTGGCTGTAGTTTTGCTGCTGCTGTGGACTTGGGGTGGTTAAAGTGAAGTTAAGAAAACTTCTTGCTCAACCTCACAGTTGGCATTTACTTAGAAACCAGCAAGCTATTCATGTGGACAAAGTCTGGCAGATGAACATGTCAGTACTTCTGTAGCGAAGGATGCTCCCACTTGCTTGTTCTCTGAGATCCCCATTATTGAGATGCAACTGTGTCTAGGACTTTCTGGAAATTGTAAGTTTCTTAGGCACAAAATAAACCTTTGTAATGCTCTGTCTGGAGGAGATGTTTGGAAGAGGAATCAGCTACAAGTGCACTAAGAACTGTGACAGAATGGTGTTGAAGAGATGATGAGGAACACTGCTGGCTGGGCTGTTAGGAGCTCCTGGAGACTATTCCACTACTATCTCCCCATTCTTACATTTCTGAAAAAATATCAAGCCCTACATAGCCAAAAAGTAGTGTTATAGGGTAGTGGACTTCACCCATATTAGCTAGAAAACCCATTTAGCACTTTTCTCAGTTCTTCAAATACAACATACTTGGTATGACGATAAATGTGATTTTCCTGGCCACAGCAGACTGTGGTTTGGGCATGGCAGTGAAGTGCTTGTTACTAAGTAGAAATGTTGCCTAGTTTCATATCAACTGAAATATTTTCAGTGTGTACAGCTCCCATTACAGATGTGCATTTCAATGGCTTAAACTCAGAAGCTGTGAACATATTGTCACACTTTGCTCCAGGGACAAAGTGTTGATAGGACAATTTAATTGAGATAAATGGAGTGTGATAACAATCTTACATGATATGACCTTACTGCAGGCATTAAAACATATCTTGCAATGAGACACCTTAGCTTAACTAGCATGCTCCCAAGATATATTTATTATACATTAATTTTCTCAGCATCTCCAGATATATCCATTGTCCTGTACTCAGAGAAATCAGTCCCACAAGCCTCACAAAATTGAAAACCCTAGGAAGCAGATATCAAAGCAAGCTTCTTTGATAGTTTTGCTGTTTGTGCAACAAACAGCATATGTCATAATATGAATTCTGATGTGTTTCCAGTGATATTTAATCCAGGTCCAAAGCGGGATTTTTTTAATCTGTGTTACGGCATGACCGATGTCCCGTAGGAATGACTCATTCCTCCCTAAAATCCCCTGGAACTGGGTCATTATGCAACAGGATATTCATTGAAAAAAATCTACTCCCAAACAACAAACCAAAACTGCACAATTGAATTACACACTGGTAAAAATAGGAGGTGATTGTGGTAAGGCTGAATGCTGAATCCATTAAATTCAGAGTTTTAAAAATACTTCCAGTGTTTTATATATAGATATATGTGGATATTTTACTCATAGTATAACTTTTACTATCTTGAGAGGAAGCACAAAAAGATTTGACTCCTCTAACAGAAACCACAAATGTGATTTATGGATTCAAATTGATCTATAAGTTTATGCTGACAGAATTCATGACTTATCTAAACTAGCAAAAATTTTATTCTGCAATTCCAGTAGAATCAATGATTTGATAATATAGAACACAAGAAAAAAATAAAGAAAATAAAAAGGATTTTTACCCATTATTTATGGAAGTTCAACCATAATGCAACAAGGACTCAATTAAAATATAGCAGAAAAGTTCCTGAGAACAGACTGACACAGATTCATTTGTTTCCTTAAACATTAATGAGGGGGCATACAAGTGTTCTGGAGACAGTATGGTGTGGAACAGTCCTCTGTTATCAGGACTAGATAAATTCTCTATTGCTTTTTTCAAGAACTGCTGCAGTGAGGTAAATTCCCTCTCCCCACTTCCAGGAGCTTCTCCATATTTGCTGTACATTAGAATTGCTGATTTCTAAATGGCAACTTGGGAGAAGGAAGAAAGGACTGTCCTTATAGAAGTGATACAGTTACATTCCCTTTTTGTCCCATCTCAAAGGATGTGAACACACATCCCTGACATGAAAGTCCAACTTCTCCACTCCCATAAAAGCTAGTACAGGGTGGGCAGTCCTAGAGAAAATTACCCCCTAAAGCACGATAGAGGGGTGATTGTGGTTGTGCCCCAGAGGGGGCCTGAACAATTGCATCACTTTCCAGGCAGCACATTTATGGATTTACCTCAAGTTCTAACATCTTCCCCATTTTACAGAACTTAATTAGGATGTGCATCTGGTTTGCAACATGGAGAGTGATAGGACTCACCAGAATATGTCAAAATGCAGTGATAACAGGAATACATGGGAGAAGACGTTCATAAGAGGGGCTATCTTTTGGATATGTGGGGTGTTTGACACAAAGGCTTTCACCCTCAGTTAGTACACACAGGCAGAGGCAGCACTGTCTGCAGCTGTTGTACAGTGCTGGATGAACACCAGAGCTGCGCCAACTAACGCAATCCCATAGAAGACCAGGTGAATAGATTTGGGCGACTGGCATGAAAAAACATCCCACTGCAATACTGAGTGATTGATTGCTTGTATTTGCTGACATTGTTTGCTTTTTGCAGAACTGTTTCTGAAGCTGTGATCATCTCAAACAGTTGTTTCATATTTTCCTAGGTTGAAATGGAAATGACCTAGCTTCTATTCCAGTTCAGCTGTAGCTCACTTGCCTGGCTGTTGCTGCCACAAAGATTTCTGAATTTCTTTTCTTATTCTCCTCCTCCATAGCATCAGTTTCAGTTTAGCATCTTGTCTTCCAAAGTGTTTTCAATGGTTTTTTTTTCCTCCTCTCACATACCGTTTCAAGCTGCTGTAAACAAGTTGTATTGCTGGTGAGCAGACAGGAAAAAACTTGAAAGGATAAGAAGGACATAGAAAAATAAATTCCTATTAGAAAAGAGCTTGAGTATTATCAGCTGTGGTTAGGCAGATATTTGCACTTCCAGTGTGGCAATTAGACCCTGCAGAGCTGGGCTGTTGGAGGGATATGCAAACTTCTTATAATATAGCTTTCTGATAAGCTGCTAAGAACAAAAATCCATCAGTTCTAGCAAATGCTACATATACTCTTATGCTGTTTGCTGGAAGAGAGCTTTAGCCAGATGTAGTAGGGCAAAGTTCCTCTTTGCCTCCAGGGTGGGTTACTGTTCAGTGAGTGGTGGCTGCTGCCATCATCTCATAAATGGCTGTGTTCAACTGGTCCTGGTAAGTACAATATAGAGAGTGACCACAGATCCTCTGGTTGGAAAGATATTTATCCAGCTCTTCATGCTGCTAGCCATTGATCCAAATGCCCTCTGTTGCTCAAGGGGCAAGTTCTTTTCACTCCCATCTGGTTATGATTAATCTTCTCAGCCAGGCTCCCTTTGACCAAGGAGGAGCCCAAGAAAAGAACGGTCTCTCTCTTTCTTAATTACTCTGGTTTAACAAAGAAACACTAGTAATTAGAGCACAGAGATGGCAGTAGGTATATATGAACATGGTGTCAGTTTACAAGGTGATATGTTAAAGCTGATTCAAGCCTGTACACAATCTCTTTCTCACTACAGAGGTGTAATTAATCACTTTGTCTCATTAGCACATTATTGGATTAAACAGAGTCATTTTAACCTTCCTCCCTATCTTGGAATCTACTCTCACACAACAGAAGCCAATTTCCTTTGGAAAATATGATCAAGCTTTTGCATCTGTGTGGATGCGGCTTTGCAGAATTAAGTTAATTTTAGCCTTTTTATTATTCACCTGAACTTGAATGACATGTTCAAATCACTATCTTGGAGACATCCCTGGTCTGGATGTATCATTGGCTAAGTTGAGGAACTTGGTTGGCCGAGTCCAAGGTGATCTCCTTTGCTGATAAGGGCTGGAGTAAAGAGAGCTAAAGGTGAGACACTGCCCCTCCTCTCCCTTGGGAGCTGTTTTTCAGCTGAGGCTTCATGTCTGGTCCCAGCCAGCTGGGTGGCAGCTGGGCAGCAGCTGTGCCTGGGCTCAGCCTCCTGGCTCGGCCTCCTGGCTCGGCCTCAGAGCAGCCTGGTGGATGAGCTGGGTGACTGTGGGGCAGCATCTGGCCACGGTCGCTGTCTCTGCACCCAAACCGGGCCCTCACGGGCATTCTGGCTTCTGGCTGCTGAGGCCGCTGCCTCCACCAGCCTTGCTACCATCCTTGGCTCCCAGCTGTCCTGCCCTGGGCAGCAGCCAGCCATTGCTGTGCCCTGACACAGGTTTTTAGGATTCACCTAAAGGAGAAGGATCCAGGTCTGTGTCATGCCTCAGACCTTATTGGTGCTTCATAGCCCTGCATGGGGAGACATATCAGGGAGGGATTTCTGCTTCTTGTCTTTGCATCTCATTTTTACTTTAATATTGGCCAAGCAGAATTCCTCCTTGAAAATGAAACAGAGCAAATAAGTATGACCCAATTTTGCATAGAATTACAAAAATAACATTTTTCTGTTCAAAGTCATAATCCAGACCAAGATTTTCTGAGCTTCAACAGACTTAAAAAGTTTATGAACTTTTGAGATTCATTTTGGTCTCTTTAATTAAGCTCATGTCTCAAGAAAGCCAAGGGGAGGTTTACAGACATGTTCAACAAATAACAAATGGCAAGGACTTTGCTAGGAAAAATCTGGTGGTCTGGTTTCTTCCCATCCACTGTTTTTTCCCAGAGATAACAATTCGCTAGGGTTGTGCAGGACTTTGCAGCTTGCCTTAACTTGAAGAGATGTCCAGAGAAACTCTTAACAGGGCAGGAGGGAGGCTGGCGCCTAAGTGAATCTTTTTATCCCCTGCAGAGGCTCCTGGAGCTCAGCCCTAGCTACTCTGGCAGGGCATTGCATAGTTATCTGATTATACCAAAATATATTCCCTGAAATTTTTTTTTCCTCTTTAATTGAGTGTGCTGGGATGATTGAAAGAGCTTTTGTTTTCTCGGCCTGTTAAAATAGTCCTTTATCTAACAAATTTCAAATGTTTTTGTAAATGTCTTATATGCATAATGGGCTTCAAACTATGTGATTTCTGCCCCACACTGATTGCAAGGAATCTTACAATAAAAATCAATGACCAGACAGCAAGGGAAGGTCACTCCAAGACCATCAGGCTCATATTGCAGGAGCACAATGCAGGTTTTGGTACTGTCTCAAGCTAGTAGGCTCTGACATGTCCAAATAATGGGAAGACCCAGGCAAGGCTGAGCAGAAATTATTTTCAAAATTATTTTCAAATCAGTGAATATATTGTCTGACTGTTTCTTAACACCTACTCAACAGGGCTGGTCCCTGCTCTCTTTCCATCTCCCTCCACATCCACAAGCTAGATCCTCAGCTCTTGTGAGGCCAGGTGATATTCCTGGTTGTTTGACATGTCTCTGGATTTAGAAAAGTCAGACTGCTTTGCTCAGTATTGTGCAGTAGATAATGGGTAGAATTCAGAACTCCAGAAGACGAGACTGACCCTCCTCCCCTTCAAGTCAATGTAGATTAAGAATGAGTCCACTGGAGCCACTGGCATTGTGTTACTATAAAGGCAGACAAGAACACAAGTGCTTAAGTGTTTGCCCCTTAAGCCTAAAGTATCTGTAGAGACATTTTTAACCAACATCTTCCAGACATCCTAGTTTCAATCCAATAAGAATGAAAACCCTAATGTAGGTGAGGTGCTAAGTGGGTGATTTTGTCATTCCTCATGGCAAGCCTCAGAGTAGAGCTCCAGTCAACTCGTCCCTAACATCTTCTACTTTATGTTTATTTAATTCCTGGAGCATTTCAGGCACAGAACTACTTGTTACCAGTTAATCAAGATTTTGAAGGGGTGTAGGGTGATTAAATTACATGCTGGTTGGTTATCAGTGAGATGCAGAGACTATGAAGAGGCGAAGTGTTTTTCTTAGCATTGAAGAATTGGCTGCCCGAATAAGGGAGGTGTTTCCTTCTGGACAATTTATGGTGAAGTCTTTATACATCTACTTCTTATTTTCTAGGCTTTAAATTGTTTCTCTTTTCTTCCCCAAAGACTAAACCTGGTCCAAATTGGCCCATTTAGCTGCTCTTACAGGCACTTACCAAGATGCAGTATTATACATATATTGATGGTTTGGTCTCACTACAGTGCCTTTGCTATCACACCATGCATTGGGGATAGGAGTGTAAACTGCTGGTTCACAGCTGTCAGTTTTGAAACAAGAAAGCAGCTGTTGGAAAAAAAACAAGTTTCATGCTCCCCTCCCACCCAGATTTGGTATATCATCTATGAAATTACACTGTTGTCACATCCGAGGTGAGAAATATCCAGCCAGAGGCAGGGTAAAGACATAAAAGTGTGGCATCTCACATTCAGGGCCAAAATGAGAACTTATTTATCTGGAAAATGCAGTGAAATGGAGGAGCTCCAGCTGAGGCAGAAGGTTTTGTCTCCTACCCCATGATATGAGATTTGGACGTCACGCATTTTACGAACAAGTAATGTAGCCTTTTGCCACCCACAAAGTTATCGTGGCCTGCAAGGGGAATAGGAGAAGGCTTCATGCTCTCAGATCTTAAACTGGTGCTGACTGACATCATTAGAGTTCATTTCATCGCTCTAGGAGTCCTTGGAGAAAGGGCTTGAAAAAATATCCTAAATTCTTATCATGTTTCTGGTGCAATAAATTAATCTGGAAAGAATCCGGACACTAATGCTTCCTGCACACATAGATCTTCTCAGACGATCACAGTCACCGTGGCTTGAATTTGTCTCAGTTGTGTGTGAAGCCTTTCTTTTCACTCCTTTGAAAAAGGCAACACTTTTCGCCCCAAGCTATTAAACTATTAAGCAGGCCATGGAGCCTTGCTCAGGAACTCTGGGCTAGAACGAGAAGGCATTGCCATGACCTGAACACCTCTCAGGAAACCCTCCTTGTTGACCAAGAGAGCTGCTGAAGACCCGCTTCCTTGGACATGGTGGAAGCAGGCTTTGCTTTGCTGCCTGTTGGAGGTTTCCCTTTTTCTTGCCTCTGGCTGGGTTTGCTGGCAGTGCTCAACACCTTCCAGCACCAGGGAGTGATGCTTATCTCCCAGCTGGCTCTGGGCTGCCCAGACATTCATCCACAATGGCACTGCTTGTGAATTTCCCTTTTTATAGAGAAAGCTGAATCAGGTGGATTTTGGTGTTCCCCCCTAACTACTTTTTAATTCAAAAAAGGGAGTTTTAAGTGCACCAGAGAGGACAAGACCTATTGGAAGATACAGCCCTGCTCCTCCTCAAGGAAATGATGGCCATGGTCCTGGCAGTGGAGCTGAAGCAGGGTTAGGGCTTGTTAGTGTTCTCATAGTGTATTTAATCTTACTAAACTTCAAATTTTTCCTGTTTCAATTGTATTATTGTTGGAGGAGCACGTCAGAAAAAGCCCAAAAACAACACTGAGTGAGCTGCTGAGTTTTCCTTTCAGAAATGAGTTTTGAGGATCTCAACCATTTGCAACTCCCAGTCATTTTGCAGCCGTGGTTGGTGACATGGGGCATTAACTCACATCTCTTTAATCCCGGGAGGGGCAAGGTGGCAATACTGGGCTTGCTGAAATCAATAGTGAACCTGCTGTGGATTGAAATGGGAGCAAGCTCGGGTTTAGGTCAAGCTGTGTCTTATACGTGTGTGGTTAGGGAAGGGCAGGAGAAAAAGAAATGGAAGCCACGGGTCTGTGGCTGTGTTGTCCACTCGTTCATTGCAAGCAGCTGTTCTAAGGACGCATAGGAAACACCAGCTCCTCGGGTGTCAGTGGCCACCGTCGGGCACGCACTGCTGCCATCCTGTGGAGAGTGGGGCCGAGGGACGACTGCAGGGACACGGGGCCGGGGGAGTGTCGGGGCAGTGTGTGGGAGGGCCTCCCATGGTGGCCAGCCGGGGATCACCGCGCATGGCCTTGGGGCAGGATCAGCCAGTCTCGCCCTGGCCTGCTGCAGGACTTTAAGGGCCAATTTACACTGCACTGCTCCTTGTGCCCGCAACAGTCTGGTGGGAATTGTGCCCTTGCTCCATGAAACAGCTGGATGCTGGAGCCACTGGGGCGAGCTGGTATCCTCTGCTACTCCTGCAGTGCTCACATCCAACAGGGACTGCTCACCTGGACATGCACTGGAGGAGTATTTCTTTTCAAGGGGTCTGAAATCACGGCCTCAGTTTTAATTTCATTTTTTATTCCATAAAAGTTTAATATTTTGCTAAAAGATAGTATTAAAAAAATATTCAACCCAACAGTGTGATTGGAGTAAAGCTGTATGCAGACAGGTAAAGAGCTAGAGAGCAGGAAAAGCAGAACATCTAATCACTGAAGAACAGTCATAAACAGCAATAAAATTAATATCTATATTAAACTAGCAGTGCAAAAAAACAAAACTGGAAGCAGCTTTAACTTTAAAAATACAGCTTTTTAAATACAGAAATAGCACCAATTTACAGAAGACAATCAGAAATGTAAACGTGGCAGATAGATTCAAGTATAAGTTATATGCTCAGCCTCCTCCACAACTGTCTTGGGACAGAAAGGTTTCACAAACCCTGCAGAACTTCCTGGGTATGCACTTTGCCTCAGTGCAAATACAAATTCTGCTTTTCCAAAGCTACTTTGCTGATGAGTAGTTCCTAGTTTATTTAAATTCTTAGCTTTCAGCGAAGGTAAAGATAGGAAAGGTAAATCCATTCCCTCTTGACAAGCAACTGCTCCCCCTCACCAGTCTAGTTCAGCAGCTCAGGTACAGAAAGTAGCTGCCCGACTGCTTCAGTGGTCCCACTCTATTTTAGTGAGAATTTTGCATTGACAAAAACAAGACAGCATATCAACATCCTTTTTCTCCCAGGCTCACAATCTGCTTTTCCAACTACGACCCACTGAAGAGGGAATCAGTCCTCTTTTCCAGACCTGCTGTATTTACAGAAACTCAAAACTGGAAACAGAAATTGGAAACTGAAAATCCATTTTCACTCCCTGCATTTTCAAGTATAGTTAAGTTAATTATGGCACACAATAACATTACTGACAAAGAAAGGCAATTTTGGTGATGTTGCTTCAACTGGAGCAAAGAGCCAATATTAGCTCTAATCCTCCTCCCTGCTCCCAGCTGCCATTTCACTAAAAGGCTGCACCGTACTAGAGGGAGAGAGAAAAGACAAGTTTTTGAGAATCAGTACCCACTGCTTTCCCTGGAACCCTAGCACCTGTTCCTGCCCCAGCAGCAACACATGCATGCCAGCAGAAGTGCAGGGGCAGCACTGTGCTAGTTACACACTGCTTTTCAAAGCAGAATTAATCTAAGTGGGTGTATAAGAAGAAATAATTCAGAAGAAAAAAACTGTAAACATTCATAACTGTAGTGTCATTAAAATATAAAAAAATTAGCAGTCTGAAGATGTCTCTTTACCACCCCTGAAATTTCCTATGATAATTCTGCTATAGACTTTCTTTTAATGAGGGCTAACCAAGCCCTCTCAAAAAGTTGTTATTGGTCTCTTCTAAGAGAAGGCCACATTACTCAAACTCTCAGCTTCACTAAAATTCTTTCTTAAATTCCATTTTCATAACACATTTAATTATAAAAATAAAACGCCCTCACCAAATCCCCAAGTGTCAAAGTCTTAACCTCCCTTAACCAACAAAATAACACATCCAAGAGTGCATCTACCCTTGGAAAATCAGTGCCAAAGAGAGAGCTGATCATGCTGGCCTTACATTTGCTAAAAGTCCAGGCTAACGTGATGTCAACAGCAACACTTTCTGTCTTTTGAACAGGAGACTGCACAAATTTGATTACAGTTTGCTACATGAGTGAAAATATACCCAAACACAAGAGCATTAGCTCTTAAAATTATATCCTGTATTGATAATAGCACCATCCATTATTTGAGGACTCTGAATATTAAGACTTTTCTTTCTCCTGATCTTCTCCTAGGGTAAATTGATAATTTTTTATCAATTTTTATATTACTTTAAAACTCAAGGCTCCTGCTCTTTTCAACTTCTTTTTCTGGTTTAGATAGATGAGATCTCCCTTGTCTTCTCAACATGCTCAAATGCACTGTTAACTAGTTACAAAATTCCTGTAAGTGAAGAGTTAGGCACTTAAGTACATACCCCTTAAGTACACTTAAGTAAACAGCTAAGTAGGCACTTAGTAGACTCAGACTGAATCTAATCATGAGTGAGGTTAATGACTTATCAGTATTCCTTGGTCATCAAGTCTAGACTGGATATTTAAACAGGAGATTAAATCATAGCACAGTCCTCTCAGTGGCTTCTCACTCTCAAATCACTTTGTCAGACCTCTTTAAGGATTCAGATTTTGTATTCTTTATATCTAACTTGCATATTTTGCTCAGAGTACAAGTAAAAAAAAACAAAAACCAACCAACCCAAGGACTAATACAGTTCATTAACACATCTATAAAAATGTTAACATTCACAGTTATTTTGGTCTTAATATTTTTCACATGTATACATTCAATCGTACTGTGTTATTATTAGGTTTTTCTAACCACAAGTGCTGGGCAAATTGTACAAAAACCAACTGACATTCAAGTAATCCTACCCTGAGAAAATCTGTTATTCTGAAACTGCAAAAATCCTTTTTTACACTAATCCCACTCCAACATCCAAAATAAAAAACAAGAGGCTGCACCGCAGAGGCAGGATTTGACAGATTGGAACCAAGGAAGCAGTTGTTCTCACAACTGCAAAACTTTGTAATTTTCGCCACAGATTTACTCAGGGTAAGTCACGTACATGCAGATAACATGCTTACCCCACATAAGTGCTAGACATCTCACTTAAAACCATGAATAAAGAACCCCTGGGGACTCTAAAAGAATCTGCTTGCATCTCCTCACAGAAATAAAGAGTTTTCCAAATTAAAATCACAATTACAATTTGATGCCCACAAGGCTGTGTGAAGCACAGAATCTGAATTCAAATCAGTACTGAAGGAACAATTCAGTAAAAGGATTTCAGTACCAAGGGTGATTTCGAAGAAGATGGCTAACAGAACCAGTGGGTGAATGGGTAGAGGGCAAGCATGCCAAAAGGAGCGCATCTTAATGTGCTCCTCTTGCCAGGTAAGAGCTTGTTCTCTTGTAATCAATACAGGGTCCGAGGACAATCTGCCCACCCCTTGCAAAGAGCGGAATTAGTCAGGGCTGGTACTGGAGATTTCCAGTCTCCTCTGCACAGAGCTGGCGTTTCTGGTCTGGTTGCCTTCATTTTTCTTCCATGCCACAGGGTCTCCAAGACTTCCAGGAGTTTTGAAAAATGCCTCATGATGTGCAGGACGAATACTCTTGGGAGTGAGAGGAGCTGACGAAGGCTATTTGTGAAACAAAACCAAAGTGATTGGGCAGGGTTTTCTCAAAGCCTCCATGTAAGCATGCAAACAGAGGATAGCTGGGAGACATTAGTCCCTGCATCCTGCTACTAGAAGCCACACATCCTTTCAGAAGCTCCACGTGAAAAGCTATGCCTGCTTTTCATTCTGGAACTGGATGCCAGTACATCACTGACGGAAGATGAAAGCCTTTATCTCATTTCCAACTTAAATTTTTTCATGATTAGTTCATACTTACTTGTTCTTATGCCAATCTTATCCTTTAGCTTAAACAGCTCTTTCTCTTCCTTGATATTTCACTCACTTTTGTTATTGTTACCATCAAGAGAAATCAAAAGTTAGTCTTCTAAACCCTGACCACTTCTCTTTTAAATGCCAGTCTACTGTAACCTCGATGTTAGCATCTGTAATTAGGTTGGCTGCCAACCTGTCTCTTATTATAGCCTTTTGCTAAGCTCAAAGAAGATAAACATAATGTTTATAATGCTTCCAAATGTTCGATCTATTTGTCACTGCATTAGACAATAGGAAAACAAATCACAGATTTACAAATGTAAGCTGAATTAGTGCCAAAATGTCACTGCTAATAGTTGTAAAGACCCAGGTAACACAATGTGACATGACTGTTTTATGTCACTCACTGTATTTCAGATAAATGAGTCCTCCCTCACTTTTGAATTTCTGGTTATTTTACCAAGGAGTCTGGTTCTATGGTAGATTTAAAAAATATCTTTATAAAAAAAGATCAGCAATCCCACAAGAATAATTGTTTTCACAGAGCCCTGATGCTGCTATTACTTCTCCATTATGTAGCGAAGAGAGATCAGAACAGGGCTGAGGGAATAACCCAGGACACTACTACCTGAAAAAGTGTTGCAGCCAGCTGACTCGTGAACACTGACACACAATGCTCCTGTCCTCCTAATGTTTTTCTGTAGCCATTGCATAACACATAATGACACTGTCAAGTGGGGAAAAAACCCTTAGATTGTTGGAGGATTTTAGAATTTCTGTAAGAGTTATAAAACCATTTCACTGTTCAGGACTAAATGTGCTGTGCTGGGCTATGTCTTCAAGTGTCCCACAGCGCCCTGTGCCACTGCTCAGATGGACACACACAGGCTAAGTGGGAGGCAGCAGCTCTCAGCATGCCAGCACTGCACTGACACAGTGGCACCAGGCTGTGGCGCAAGCCACTGTCAGGCACCCGGCACCGCTCTGTCATCACCACTCCTGTTCATTTTTCCCCTTACCTGCTGCAGCTTCACCAGGGTCACCGGGTGTCCCATACACACAGGGGAGTCCAATTTCACAGCACTGCAAGATCTTGTAAGCACAGGGCTCAGGTGCAGAGCGGGATGAGCTGGCTGCTGTGGATCCACCGAGGGGGTGGCTGAGACCTTGGGGGTGACAACGGCCGTGGTGCTTATGAAAACAGGGGTGGTTGATGCCAGGCTGGACACATTGAAATTTGTGGAGGCAGCAGCTGAGTAGGAGCCATCAGGAACTGGGGAAAGAGGACTGGTGAATGAAGGAGAACAGACGAGAGGAAAGGAAGCCAAGGCTGCTGATGGCACCATGACACAGGGTACGCTTAGAGAAGGCAACTGGTTCGCAGCCAGGTTGATGGCACCAGGGGCTTGGTTTGCAGAGAACAGGAAATTGAAATTGCTTAATCCTAAACCAAAGAGAGAAAAACCAAAGAATTAATAAACTTGAAAAAGGAAATTAACTACTATAGGAAAAAGGTGTGACAATAAAGAAAAGTCTGCCTAGAAAGCAAACTATGACAAAAAGAATAAAAAATAAGGAAGAAAACTGTTACAAACCCCTGACTCTTCTGACCAGCTCCCTTTCCTTACCTTCCTCCTTGTCTACTTGTCTATTGACTGTACCTGCATCCATTTACTTTGGTCATATGAAGTACCCAACATCAGTGTTGTTGCTGTTTTCTGCTTCTAACTTCAATTACAATAAACATCCTGGCTAAACAAACTCTTTTTTCACTAACTGGAATCATTCTCTGCTATAAAAACATATACATTGCTTTTAATGAAGAAAAAACCCCCAGACAAACCAAACCCAAGAAATGAGAGACACCCACAAAGATAAATTGCAGAGGCATTAATTTTGCTGAGAACAGCTGAATTACTCTGTTGAAACAGAAGCTGCTCTGGCTCCCAGTTTGTCTGACCTTCCAAAACATCATGATCAGCATTTTCAAATTGAGCATCTCCAACCCAAGTGAAATCCCATAGACCCCAGTCTGTGTCATAAGAGAATCAAATACTAAAGCAGCAGTCATGGAAATCTGCCACATATGTCTTGTTCCCACAAAGCAGTTGTCCACTGCAAACACAGGCACAAAACATGGTGGACACAAAATCCTACTGCAGTATTTTCAGCTGCTTCCTCTCTATCCCCACGGTGTCATACAAGCAGGACTGGCTACATTCCTAGTGCCTTGGGTTTTGGGGGTTATCCTGATAATGCATGCTACAAGACAGCACAAAGTTTGAAGGTGATTAAATTCATACACTTAGTGGGATGCTGCTGTTCTACATTGGCCACCTTACTGCCAACTCTAGACTTCCAGCTCCTTTGAGTTTTGAATGCTGGATAAGTGCCTTTTTTTGCTGCACATAATTCAGGCATGCACACTTCACATTGTTCAATGCTATTAATGTTTGAAAACCTCAGAAAAATGCTGTTCTTTTCAGAGGAGCGACAGTTCACATTGAGTCAACAGATTTCAGAGTTATTAAACTACTAGAGTGAACTGCCGCCAGGGTTTTCTGTGCCAAATATACTTATTCACCTATTTGTAGGACTCAGTATTTGCTCAGTGAACAGAAACAGAGGTTTGGGTGCCTCTAGATCTCATAGCTGTCCTTACCAGCAGTAGGCTGAACATAAAGATACTGTGGTTGGCAAGGTTGATTGGCATTTTCTTTAGAGATGTGCTCATTTCCTGGTGGGATTTCATCAGGGTCTTTGTTCTGAGTTTGTTTTTCTTGCTCCTGACAAGCTAAAGGCTTAGTAGACTCCTTGTTTGCAGCCTCTGGAGCAGCAGGACTTGTGAGGTTAAGACAATTTGTTTCTAGATGAACAGTAGATGAACAGGCACTTCCTGGGGAAGACTCTGCCTTGGGTGACTCCGAAGGCTTCTAAGCAAAAACAAAAGTGGAAATGAGGAGTCCAAACTGCAATAAAACAGTACAACACCTCTCATGCACCTTCCTCATGCAAAGGAGGAAGCACAAACCTGGTTAGAAAATCACCAAGTTAAAAATTTTGTTTGAGGGTTTGAAGAGTGATATTAGTGATGCCTAAGCTATGTGCCCTTTGCTGTAGCTCACTTTCAGTACTTGGAGACACTCCATAAGAAATACCTGACCTCTAGGATTACTTTTCTATTGATAAGGAAAACAACTCGTTTCAAATGGTTTATACTCAATATTCAAATGGCTTATATGATATGGCCTTGAGCCTCACCCCTACTTTCCGTATTTAAGAGAATTCTGAGATAGCTATGCATCACCTTCATCATCATCAACTTTCTCTCATCAGCCTGCTGTGGGCAATGCTGGGCTTGAGAGAGAGGGACTCAGCCTGGAGAGTAGGGGGAAAGAACAAATCACATTTGCTGTAGCTCAGTGGAGTAAGCAATGCTGCTGCTGTCTGGGAAAGCCCAAGATAACAGGGGAAGATGAGGAGTAATAGTTATATTGATTTCTTCCCCTCTGACCCATTGTTTTGCTAAAGGCAATGATCAGGACACTAATTCCAAAGAACAGCTCAGCATCACATCACTATGCAAAGCAATCCAAGTCCATTTTCCCCTCTCAGTGTGAAAACATCTCTCAGTTAATGCTTACACTTCCTGACACAGCCCACTTACAATTTTATTAACATGTGGGAGGCAGCATCAGTATCTCTCAAGAGCAGTGTGCTGAATTTTCCCTTCTGAAAACACTGTCTTAGGCAAAAATCTTTCCTTACTATGTATGAGAAAGCCTAAGTGATAATGAAATTCACTTTACCTTGGGTACTACAAGTGAGAGGGGCAGATCACTCTGCTCCAAGGTCTGCTTTTTAGCAGCTGGCTCTTCATCATCCACAGGTGCAGCGGGTGATGAGCACTTGTGGGAGCTGCGTTTTTGGCAGCCAGCGGGAGATGCGGCAGCCTGAGCTTCTGCACTCCTTGTTCCCAGCTCTCCTGCACTGGGCAGGGTCTCGCTCAAGTTATTTTCCCGAAGACCACGACACAACATAAAAAGGGATGAAGATGGGAAGCACAGGAAGGGTTGGTTTGGGACCAGGGTAGGTTTTCCATTTTCTGTTTTGGAGGCTGCTGGCATGGAAGGGTGTGAAGCCTGGCTGCTGATGCCAATTGGTAGTGAGAAGCTTGGCACATCTGCCTGAACCACAGGGAAAACTGCCTGAGGCAAAGGGTTAACACAAAAATCAGAGTCCCCAGGAAGTGGAAGAAGGGAGAAAGGTAAGGTTGTGTTGGAGTTCTTTGCTGAATTTAGTATTGTTTTGGTGTCACAAGCTTTATTCCTACAAAAAAAAAAAAAAAAAGAACAAACAAAAAAAGCCAAACAGTAATGAAAAGAGGAAAAACATTTACTCCACAATTAAACCTCTATTTTATCCTTAGAAGCAAAGAGATACATATTTGGACATAAATGTGGAAAAATTCTGCTCCCAAACCACAATTTTTGCACAGTTTACAAGACGAGTCGCTTTTGGTGGAACAATAATGTTTTCGGCTGCACTTGACCAGTCAGTCATTCACAAATGAATTCAAATTGGGAGAGGTGTAGAGAAGACAGATGAGAGACAGAGAAGCCCTTCCATGGAATCATGATTTGCTCAGCCTACCCAGACAAGAGGTCAAAGGACACAGAAATCACCAATATAAACACAGATGACAGAAAGAACTACAGAAACAAAACACCAACTCTGTTAATAGTACAGGTAGGTATAAAATGACCGTTAAAAATAAGCCATGCTGACATCTATCAGTATTAAAACTGTAATAAGGAGACTTTATGGCAACTTTTTTATCTCAGTCTCATCAATGGAATCTATTCTTAAACTAAACATGACAAGCACAAAGCTGAAACTGGACAAGAGTTAAGATCAACCTACCCAGTATCTTCCTCTGTTTTCTGCCTGCAGACAGCTGCTGGATTTATCATTTTGGAACAATTTTCATCTGAATTCACAATACAGGCTGAAAGAACAAAGAGGCATTCAATTAATCACAGATCAGTTTACAAAGCATATTTTAATACTGGCCATATAAAATAATTGCTATAATTTTTCAGTCCTGACACATTTTTATAACATCCACTAATCACCTAGAGCCAGAACCTGCAAGACACTCAGAACTCTCAGTCCCACTGGAGAGGTGTTCAACATCATTATTTCCTATAAGAGGGAACTGTGAAAAGCCCTGTAATTACTTTATGTCTTTTAACAACTATCCATTAGATTGTTACAGTAAATTTCACTATATAAGGACCATAAATTAAAGCAAGCATTTTGTGGCTAAAGAATCTTTCTTTATCTATATCAAGTTTTCACAGAAGAAACTGTGTTTCTGCAACTGTAGTTGCAGTTAGTACAAAACAGAAACATTTACCAGAAAACCAAGTGCAGATTCAACTGCAGTATAGCCCAGGTTCACCTCATGTAACTTTAGGCATTCATCTAGAGGTTCTAAACCAGAAATGTCATCAACACATGGACAGTAGAAATATAGGTACCTCCCAAGAGTAATTCACATATTTAATTATGCTGATTCACCCAATAAAGTGCCTTAAATTGGTGCATGCCCTCATTTGGGCAGGTCCAGTGGGATACAAAAGAACATGCTTCATTAGTAGTTACCTTGCCTCTCTTGACGTGGGCTGTTGGGCTCAGAACTGACCTTCCTTCTGGTTGCTTCACAAGGCTGTGCACTGTTAAATGAAGCGTGACGTGTAAACCTTTGCTTTCCAGCAGCACTGCTCTGGTACTGGGCACAGGCTCCTCTCTGTGTCCCTGGCAGAGGATCTGATGTTGGGCTATGCCCTCTCAGCTCATCTGTAGGGACATAATTTTGTACAACAGTCTTTCAGGCAACACAGCTCATCATTTAGGCTTCTGCCATATTACTAAACGTGGCGTTAAGGGAAGAGGCAACCTCTATATTATCTCAAACCCCACAACACTGAAACAAACCTAGAACTCAGTAAGCACCCATAGACAAGGTAAGGGCTTCCCTCCTACACATTCCAGAGCAGCTGCAGCAGCAGCTACATTCTAGTGTGCTAGCCAGGAGGAGAAAGGGTACCAAGATGGTACTAACATTATCCTTCACTTTTACTTGTTCCTGGCACTGTCCTTAAGCAAATATCAAAGCCAAAGTGCTCCCCTTTGCTCTGGCTTCTAGCCAAGGAGCATCAGCTTACAGAGATGCTCTGTCCCGCCACCTCATTCTTTGCAGACAAAGGGGTCATATGTGAGAAGCAGCACTGCACTACTTTGGTATGTCCCCTTACAAAGACAATATTTCACTGTATAATTATTATGAAATTGCTGAGATTTTGCAATCCAGAAAAGTTGTGGACCCAGACTTGAAGATGTCAGTACTATCTGCCATTGCTCTGCAATTCACAGAGTTATGCTTACAGTTATCTAAGTCAGTGTAAAAATACCTGCAAGACACAGTATCCTTCAACATCCCTCCACAGATCCAGATCTTGGGCGCAAAGTCTAACTGGGGCAAATGTTGAGCTGGCAGCAGTTAATAACCACAGGGTACACAAAGGATGCTGAGCCATTCTTTATACATAGAAAGCAACTTTTTACCACTTGGGAAGGGACTGTCAAAGCAAAAAGAAAATAAATACAAGCTACACAAGTTACCAGTCTTTCCAGGGAATTCCACAGGCCCAATCCACTTGAAAGCTGGTTTGCGTCCTCGTTCCTCTGTGACATGAACTTTCTTGATCAAGCCTAGGCTGGTGAGAACATTGGCAATATCATACAGTCTTCGTACCTTTGCTAACAACAAAAGGCAGAAGTAGAAAAGAGAATCAGGTTTACAATGCATACAGAACATATTTATGTGCTGATTTCATTCCAGAATATCACCACAGCTTTCATAGACGAGGTGGGCAAAATCAAATTAGGATGGGCTTAAGTCACCTCCTATGAAGCCTGGTGTGCCAGTTCTCACCTGGTTGTCACTGCTGCTTCGTATCTTAGCTGCTCAGGTTTAAACTCATCTACCTCATTTTGATGGAAATAGGTTAGGGAGTGATTACATCATCAACTTGCCCAGAAAAGGCAACTACCTCCTCATGGGTAAAGACAAGCTGGGGGCAAGAGGCACAAGAGTGCACAGCTGATCACAAGAGCACACATATTTATCATTTCGAAAAATGTAACACACTCAGAAAAATCTCTGTGACTGTAGTAAATAACATCTTTGAGCTGATTATGACACCAACATATTGTCCAGCTAAACTCACATTTCTCCTGATATTTGGGGTAGAATTTTAAGACTGAAGTAAAAGCACATTATTTTAAAAGTACTTTAAAGACTTAAAAGTCTTTATCTTAGAAGACTTATTTACTAATGCTGAGTTTTCCCATGTTATCCAAGGGATTGAAGTACTAATCCTCACTAACTGAAAGAAAACTCTGCCATTCAGCTGTAAAAGATTTCTGGGGCAAAAAGGAGAAGGAACACATTTCTGCAGAGAGAAAATTAATTTCATTAAATTAAACAACATGTTTCAGTTCTGAAACATCATTCAGAGCAGTACAGGAAACAGGGTTTAAGTATGAAAAAAAATTTCAACAACAAAAAAAATTGGCTTTTTTTATTCTGAAGCTAAATTTGGGAAATAATTGTCAAGGTGACTCTTCTCCACACCAAGCTCTGTTTTCACAAATAGGCATTTGCAATGAAAAAAAACCCAGACCATATTTCAGGAAAAGATTCGTGAATTGTTTTTGCTGTTACCTACTGGTGTCTATTTGGTGTTAGTCCAAACATGCCCCGTTTTTGTTACTCACTGACTGATTGATTTGCCTCCCATTAGCCATCTTACTTTTAAATTTGCTGTGGTCCACTGTATCCTGGGTTTCTTCTATCAGTATCTTTGCTGCGATGTCCAGAGTGACTATCTTGGTCTTGGAGACAAGGAACAGCATGACAAACTTTTGGCTCATAATCCGCAATGACTTGTCCTTTCTGCTGTTTGCAGATGCTGTGTTACAAATAATACCCAAGCCTCTTAGCATATGTCATCCATCACAGCCAGAAAACTAGCAAGTAGGTTTCTCACACACAAAAGGAGTAAAGTATTGGCTTGTCAGAAAGCAGAAATTTATTGAAAGGCAGCACGTAACCGAGTAATGCAGACAGGAGTCTCTCTTCAAGGGGCAATAAAAATTCAAACTTGCACAAATAGCATTTAGAAAGTGAAATTCCAAAGCTGATTCTATGTCATGTTACACAGTTCTGTGCCACAATAATTTTGTGACTCTAATGGACTTTGTAACTTAAAACCATTATGTGTTATATGGGCAGCATGCAAAGAGTGAACAAATGAAGATGGTGTTTTCTTAGGATAAAGCATTTACTGTCAGATACAGGTGGGGAAAGAACTGGATTGTCCAACAGAACTTCCTGCCAGTCTGTAGGACAGAGGGAAAAATCTGTCTTGAGACCTATGTTAGGGACAGAATAGAAGCAAGAATTCTGTACCCTCCATGGTGAATTCAACACCTTTTTGCAAAGGATAACTTTTTATTATTTAATTTAAAAGCAAAGTAAGGGGGAAAGTGACATAGTAAACTGGAGAAAGTGACCTGTGTCTGTGTATCATCACACATTTAGTAGTTATCTTACCAGAGATGCAATCTGGTTCTGAAAAGTCCAGTAATGGTCTGTCTTGAGAATCTGGAATGGTTTCCTTTTTCTGTTCTCCAAATTTGTACTCTAAGTCCTGCTCCTTGTGCTGGAAGGTCATTAGCTCTCCATACTGCAGCTCTCCTGCTTTCTGAAGCATTTTCAGAGTCTGGCTGAGGTTGTGCCGGCCATGCCAGCAGTACTGGTTCTTGGCCACACGGCTGACCAAGTGCAATGACTCCAGGACGTTCACGATATCGTAAATTCGCCTCCGCTCAACTCCTGTTTGAGAAGTGGGGGGGAACAGATAAAAAAAGACATAGATGCTCATTTTAGTTCAGCAGAAGCAAACAGAAGAGGTTGTTCTCTAATTGACATTTTTCATTGTTCACGTGGACAAATTCCATTAGATATATCTATATTTGCACACTGAAAATCTGACTTATGTGTGGCCAGCTTCATGGTATGCTGCTCTTTGTCCATTTTCTTAACTTCCAGCCCAGCTGTGGCTTCAGCTCAAAGTACCTACAATGTGTTTAGAACTGACTGCAGTCTGCCAGGCCCATTCATTCAGACCTACCCAGACTGCCCCAGTGTTTTCAGGGCACTTTGGCACTTCCTGACAGAGAGCTTCAAAACTCAGACATGTACCTGCACAGAAGCCTGTGTGTAACAGAGGGCAGGAAAGGGTCTGCCACAGTGTAGAGATAAAAGCCCCTCATACAGGAACCAGTGGAATGCAGTCCTCCACTTGCATTTACAGTGGCACAATCACTTTTACTTGCTAAGCAAGTACCAAGTAAAGGGACATCAAAAGCTCCACAAGGTGCAAAGCAGTGTAGAATGAGACTTACTGTTCCCAAATGCAACAGAAACAAATCATCGGTGCTGGCTGGGACTATACCTTTGGAAAACTTATGAAGTATGTCCAGCTTGAGTTCAGCCTGACTGATGTGAACAAGGTTGGGGACTGAATATGAACAGGTTGGTGGCTATGCTCACTGTCCTGAGCACTTGTGTCCAATGCTGTTTGAAGCCTGGCTGTTATATATAACACGGTGTACTATATGCTGGTGGCAGCATCTGCACCACAAATCCTCTAACAGTTAACATCAGCTGAGCAGACCAAGTGCTAGTTAGGGGGAAAGGTTTTGAAAAACTTTCCTGTGGGAGGCAAGGCTTTAATGCACGTGTTTACCCATCTGAAGAACAGGGAGAACACTTACCAGCCTCAAACACTTATTAGGTGAAACAATTCATGAACATTTCCAAGTGTGTGAAGAACTTGGAGTGAAACATAATTCAGAAAAGCAAGACTGTTACACATATCCTGGTGCCTGTCAAGGCACCAGCCGTACAGCCCGCTTTGTGGCCTTCCACAGGTCTCCTTGAACAAAGCAATATACACTTGTAGCAAAAGCTGTATCACGGACATCATTTGTTACATCGAGAGCAGCAACATTAGCAGTGGGTAATTTTGTGGTCACTGAAGCAAGTGGATACAAGAAAAGAAAGGAAAACCAAAGGGAGAACGACAACCAAAACCTTCTCCCTTCTAAGTGGTAAAATTTCTAACAGTAAGTTTTAGAAGAAAGTTTCTATTATTTAGCAAAGCAAGGTAATGCCATTCCCAACACAGAATAAAGCACTATTCATGATCAGCTGTACAAGGTTGGAGCATGAGCATCTCATGCAAACACATAAAGGAGTAACTGCAAAATCTAAAAGAACAGTTAATTTTAAAAGCAATTTTCCTAACTATTTACCTAATCTGTATTCTATCCTATTTCCAATTCACATTACCAAGGCAAATAAATGGGTATTTCAAGGCCTTTTTTAACAGAGTCACAGAAGTCATGATTCTTCTCGTCCTTTTCCTCCCCAAATGGACAAATTTCTTTTTTGCTACATCTTTTCTGTTAATACCTGAGTTTTAAATGTAGATGCAAGATTTATTTAGTTTAAGTCCAATTTTGTAAAGCCCTTCCTAGCTAAGAAACAACCCCTCAAAGGATTCAGATTTTTTTTTTATTAATGTGGCCTGGCTGAGTCCTCTCTCCCAGGTTTTATTACTTCTCGCAGGTATTTCATTAATCTTTTAACTAAAACCAAACTTAACAGCAGAACCAGCAAATGGGCTACTCAACACCTTCTTGCTACCTCAATACAAAACATTTTCTCATAGTACGTCACAAGGCAATATTTAAAGCTAAGGTAACCTTGATGAACCCTGAGATCTTGGAAGATATGAAGTCAGACATGTTCAGAAGTCAGGGAGTAAACACAACTGATCTCCTACACATACTAGTTTGCAATTATTTCCCCAAATGTTTCATTTTGACAAAATTTCTTGTCCTTCAGAGGGTTTGTAAATCCTAACTCCTTCAGTATTCAACGAATTGAATATTTAAGAAAGCAACACAGTTGGTAAACAGGTGGAGGCAGAATCTGTCTAGTAAAAAGTACAGAAACGCAGAAAGCACATTTCTAGTGTTACCAGACAATACAGACACTGAGGAATATTAGGCATTTCCAACTCATGATTAGTATGATTAGAACAGCATCCAGACCCTGGGAAAGGCAGATCTTGAAGGCAGTCTGTTAGACTATGGTCTTTCTTTGGAAGGCCCACCTGTTAGGTTACCCCAGTGATCAGTTACCACAGTTTCACAGGTATACATACCAAGAATTGAAGCCACTTCATCCAAAGAAATGGTAGTTTTCTCTGTTGACAATGGATAATTTGGATAGCGAGCTAGAAACTTTTGGCACAAGAGTCCTAAGCTTTTCTGTTTTCTGCTGGGTCTCTGCTTTTCAAATTCATCAACCGTGCTGTCATCTACTACATCATACTGTTAAAAAATAAATGTTAACCCTTTAGTGCAGAGCTTTTAAAAGCAAGACATAGTCAGGTGAGGCATATTTCAGATGTCAGCAATATTTAAGATAAGATTTTCTAATTAAGAAAAAACCACAGACTCCATGAAAGCACAGAGCACTTGAATAACACAATGGCAAGCTCTTCTTATTTCATCACACAAGATACCTACAGAAAAACTCTTATCTGCACAATCATGAAACAGTGGTCATGCATAAGGGAAAAAACCAGTAAGACCAAACACCCAAGACTAGCAGATGACAAGTTCATACTTGGAAAGAGTATTTCTTTTGGAAAGAAGGAAGAACACTTCTGGATCTAACAAACTAGGAGATGCAGAAGCCATCACAAAGTTTCTGCAATATCTCTTTCAAAAGATTTTGCTGACCTTTACAGTGACTCTATCACTTTAAGAAACTGGTGTTTGGGGAAGGGGTGGGGCACGATGCTCAGAGACTGTAAAAGGTGCTACTCAGTCTTTAAACTTAGTCAAGATGTTAGTGTAAGTAATTCTGTAGGATGGCCTGAACGTGGTCTTTCTGTCCCTGCAGTGGGGAAAAAATAGAAAGCAGCAAAACTGTGATGGCAAGAATGTACAAAGAGGTATGTTTATTTATCACAAAATGAGAATGATGGAGGATTGTTTTGCACTGGTAACTCTGGGGTTTTCTTCTGTGTTAGAAAAAGGAAAATAAGTCCTACCCTCTGGCAAAGAAAAGCTGAAGGTGCTGGTAGCTGTTGAAACCCATGTTTCCTTGCTTATGGGATCTTAAACTGTCCTTTGCATTTGCAACGGCAATTTGTAACCTTGTGGTAGGCTGGTGCTCTGATAGAATACTTTGCATTTTATATGGTATGGAAATAGCAGTATTCTTATTCTAACACTTCTGCTTCTTTTGTAAGTTACCTTTCTAAGTGAAGAATATGATTAAATGTAAGTTTCATTAACTAGAAATATTTGAACTCTTTATAGTAGCCACCCCAAAAATGCTGTGTGATCTTAGCAGGCTTGGAGTGGTAATGAACTAACCTTTAATAACAACAATTTTTTACTTACTGGACACTATGTTAGGAATGATCTTTAGAGAATGGTTTGCTTTGTTATGACTATGGAAACTCCAGAATTTTCTACACTACTGTTGCTGCTGCACTTGCAATAAAAACTACACTTCTAGAGTGATCTGTACCTAGAAACTATACTTCTCAGTAGAAGGACCCAAAACTATTTTCCTATTGCTGAAATCACCAGGAAAGGATATCCTACAAGAAATAATCCAGGAGAGGAAAAGCAGCGGTTGGAACCAAACAAAAAAAAAAAAAAAAAAGCATGAAGGAAGAAAACCATAATGATGCTTACTACAATCTGATGTCATTCTCTTCAGGGACAGACTTCTTAAAGTGAGGAGAGGGATAGGGATCAACCCCTGCACTGCCTGAGTCTTGTGAAGTAAAAGTCTTAATGCTTGACCTTGCTTTCTGACCACAAGTTTGGGGACTAGGGTGGAAAGTGGGAAAAAAAGGTTTCAGCTGACCACTTTGCAGAGGAGGTGTAAGATTTGGAGAGTATGTTCTTTCATTGTCAACTTTATTTTTGAAAATGACGCTCGTTTAAAACAGATCTGGCAATTTTCTTTCTAATGTGGTTCAGGAGTACTTTAGTTGGGGAGAATCAAACATTTAAGCTCTACTTCCTTCACTGTCCTTTTAAGTAATATGCAGCCTCTTGAGGGGATCTCAGGTCAATTACTAGTAAGACAGCTAATTTTCTTCTTTTGAAGTCCTACTGCTCAGCCAGTGCTCTGTAGGCAACTGTCGTTGGGAATGTCTTAAAATTCTGCAGCTTTCCATAGGGAGCAAAGAACCAGTTGGAAGAAAACTGAGGAGCAACTTAAGGAAGGTCTGAGTCCTAACTGAACATGAGGTAATCGTGTTCTGAGTCTCACCTGTAATGAATCAGGTGTGTCACTCTGCTCACTGTTTTCTATGGGTCTGAAGAGCTCTTTCTTCTTCTCCCTGTCCCTCATGTCAGGACTAGCAGCACTAACAAGCATCTTCAGGTTAGCAGTAGGAGTCCAGGGATCAGGCTGAGGTCTGTCAATGATCTTTACAGGTGTAATTGGATTTCTTTCTGGTGTGCAGCCTTTTTGCTTCGATAAATCAATTGGTTCGTTCTTAATGGGAGTCTTTGGAGCCATCCTGGATCGATCAAATATGTTTTCCTATTAAAAACAAAGTTCTTTAGACACAAAGGAAAAAAACATTTCATCATTAAATTTCATGATTCTTATGAAGGTAATTTTACTGACTTGTGTCTTGGCACTCATAGCTATATTTAGCACAGTTCTTCTGCCTTTGTTGGGAGTGTTAAAATATTCTACATGCTGCTATACTGGAGGAAGTGCATTTGAGACACTGCCTTGAAATACGGAACCTGAGGTCAACCAGTCCAACTTATGGCCTATTAAGCTTTTAAACTCTGACTGTTATTACAAGAACAGCATTGCCCACAAACATAAATCACCAAATAGTAGAGAAACTGAAATAATGCACTGGTCACATTACACTTAGCAAGAAAGCACAGTTCTGTTTGAAAGGTCCCAGGTTAAAAGCTGTGCTGGAGATGCAGCTCAAACTCACAAAATATCAGACTAAAGCGGATGTAACCTTATGTGCAAGCAAGGCAAGTTTTGCATCTGCACTGTCTGCTGCTCAAAGCAACCAAGAAAATCTCCATAACTGTTCCTTGATTACAGACAGCTAAGAGCTGCTAGGAGGATAAATCTAATTCATCAGCTGATTTTTATCATTTCCTGAATGAAGCTCAACTCCTTCCAGTCCCTAGCTGCCATGAAACTTTTTTCATATTTCATCTTTGGATCCGTTTCTCTTACTGCAAGAATTATCACTATAGATGAACTCACTTCAAGGGACTGACTGAAGAAAGCATTCTTGGTACCCTTGATATTATGTATTTTATTTTGTGCTGTAAGAAATCCAATTCAGAAATTGAGTAAGAGCCTGAAAGAAATATTAATTTATACCGGTTTACTGCAAGAACTTTCTT
The DNA here is from genome assembly GCA_013397795.1 of Orthonyx spaldingii. Classification (NCBI taxonomy): domain Eukaryota; kingdom Metazoa; phylum Chordata; class Aves; order Passeriformes; family Orthonychidae; genus Orthonyx; species Orthonyx spaldingii. Next base: position 732,978 of record VZTJ01002448.1, on the reverse strand, counting down.
AAGTTTTGCCTTTTACTTGGAATAATTTAACTCTTCTGTAGCAGAAATAGATATTTAAATAGGTGATTCCATAGGTCATCTTATCAGGCACAGTCTAGCTAGAAAGCAGAAAAACGTTCTAGTAACAACTGAAACTGGGTTTTACTAGGAGCAGTTTTGTAGCATTCAGACTGGAAACAGATTTGGCACACCAAAAGCTCTGAGCACCGATGAAGAACACTTCTGCATACATTCACCTATGAATCACCCAAAAGGATGTAATAAATATATCTCTTTTTTTACAACTAACAGGCAGCCAGTTGTAACTTACCACAGGGTGATAAATAGGGATCAATTTAGAGGCCATGGTACTTAGTGGAATATATATTCATATACTGTTGGCACTCAATATTTTCTTGCAATTTCATGTTTGGCAGTGAATCAACCCTTAAGTAATGCAGCAAGTCTATCTTCCCCTAAAGCTCCTGGCTGGTGGTAATGGAACTGCAGCGAGGGCACCTGAAGCAACCTGCTGTTTCAGTACCTCAAATCTTCATGTTTGTGCAAATATCACAATGAAAAAAGTAGTGGTTCTATGTGAAAAGCACAACTCTGCCCTTTCAGATCTTTATTTCCTACTATCAGATATTTATTTTCTACTATCATAATTACCTACTAAGTTAAGGAACACTTTTACCCTCTCTCCCCCTTCTTTTTTTCAGTAGCTGCAACACTCTGTAAAGTCTTACCTGTGTTGCACAAAACTGCAAGGGCAGTTGGTAGAAGTGAGACAGAGGACAGGAAAGGCTAGCTTGATAAACTTAGTACGTAAGCAGGAATTGAAACAAATATCGGATATAATAGGAGTGGAATCTGACAAGAACAATGTCAATTTTGGAGAACTCAGATTGCATATGGACAACAGGTCATGAATGGTATCTAGTTCAGGAGACATTACTGAGCACGGTTATGCCCAAGGCTATATATGCTGTCTCCTGGCTGGTGAGGCAGTAAGGAAAAATGAGCTTGTTTCTTGCTGAGTGGCCCTGCTCTTGACTGCAGAACATCATTTTCGAATACAGACCAGAAGGCAAGCACAGTGGACATGTCCATCAGCGTGCTCAAACTGCTGCTAAATAACAGGGCTATACTATCCCTGTGCCAAGTTTGGCCTGGCGGTTCTTGCCTTTAGAACTCTGAGTCTCTACAAGTGCCCTCTCCACCTTACCACATGGTAGCCATTGGAACACTTGAGATCACCGAGTGAGTTTTGCTTAGGTGAAAGCTAAAAAGTGTTTCCCTGTGCGTAGTGCCAGAGTGCAATCACTTCACTTACTGACAAGGGTGGCATGACTCGGGCTCCTTACATTGGATTATTTCTTTATCTTAGGGGTAGCGCTGGACATCCAAGTGCTTCAAGTGCTCACAGGTAAGATGCTATTGTACGGACCAACGGGGCAGAGCAGGTCCGATGGGCAGCACCTCAAACGCTGCCCACGGGAGCCACAGAAGCACGATCCGGAGCCCGACCCCCCCTCCAAGCCCCCGGGTGGCAGCCCTGCACTGGCGGGGCTGGGACTCCGCGGCGCCCACTCCTCCCGCCGTCCTCTCTCCCTCTCCTCCCCGCACTGGCCCGGGGCTCCGGACCGGACCGGAGCCGACCCCTCGCCGGCCCTCCGGCTCACCTTCTGGGCCGCCTCTGCGCGGCCCCGCCGCCCCGGCCGGGCGCTCGCCAGGTCCCGCAGCGCCAGGACGCTCACCTCCATCTGCAAAGCGAGAAGGCGCTTTTAGCCCGGCTCTTAAGAGGAGCCGCTCCCGTCCCCGGCGGGACGCGAGGGGAGCGCGGCCGCTCGGGGCTGCGTTCCCGGGGAGGGAAGGACGGAGGGGAGGGAGGGAGGGGCGGGAGGCTCGGCGGGCTCCGCGCCCTCNCGCGGGGGGCGCGCGGCTCTGCCGCTCCCGCCAGGCGCCCTCAGACATCGCTTTACAATCCGGCCAATCAGGCGCGGCCGCCGGGGAGACCCGGCCGCGCCGCCGGCCAATCAGCGCGCGGGCGGGCGGCGCGCGGCAGCGGGCGCGCGGGCCGGGGCTCCCGCCCGCGCGGGGCCGTTTCGCTCCCTTTTCTTGGCGCTGCCGCCCTCCCCCTCCGCGCCCTTCCCGCCGCCGCCGCCCGCGCCGGGCGGGAAAGAGCCTGTGCCGGGAGAGCGCCCGCCTCCTGCCCGCAGCCTCTGCCGCCGGCCTCAGACCTGCGAGGGGCGAGCCGGGGCTGAGGCA